>CM059193.1:9905627-9958401 GCA_030323885.1 Branchipolynoe longqiensis | reverse complement strand
AGAATCAACTTGTCTAAATCTAGACAAACATCAGTTGTTCCCAATTTGAACGTTCCCTTCTTAAAGCTGCATAGTCCGATGGAAGAATCAACTTGTCTAAATCTAGACAAACATCAGTTGTTCCCAATTTGAACGTTCCCTTCTTAAAGCTGCATAGTCCGATGGAAGAATCAACTTGTCTAAATCTAGACAAACATCAGTTGTTCCCAATTTGAACGTTCCCTTCTTAAAGCTGCTTACTCCGATGGAAGAATCAACTTGTCTAAATCTAGACAAACATCAGTTGTTCCCAATTTGAACGTTCCCTTCTTAAAGCTGCATAGTCCGATGGAAGAATCAACTTGTCTAAATCTAGACAAACATCAGTTGTTCCCAATTTGAACGTTCCCTTCTTAAAGCTGCATAGTCCAATGGAAGAATCAACTTGTCTAAATCTAGACAAACATCAGTTGTTCCCAATTTGAACGTTCCCTTCTTAAAGCTGCATAGTCCAATGGAAGAATCAACTTGTCTAAATCTAGACAAACATCAGTTGTTCCCAATTTGAACGTTCCCTTCTTAAAGCTGCATAGTCCAATGGAAGAATCAACTTGTCTAAATCTAGACAAACATCAGTTGTTCCCAATTTGAACGTTCCCTTCTTAAAGCTGCATAGTCCGATGGAAGAATCAACTTGTCTAAATCTAGACAAACATCAGTTGTTCCCAATTTGAACGTTCCCTTCTTAAAGCTGCATAGTCCAATGGAAGAATCAACTTGTCTAAATCTAGACAAACATCAGTTGTTCCCAATTTGAACGTTCCCTTCTTAAAGCTGCATAGTCCGATGGAAGAATCAACTTGTCTAAATCTAGACAAACATCAGTTGTTCCCAATTTGAACGTTCCCTTCTTAAAGCTGCATAGTCCAATGGAAGAATCAACTTGTCTAAATCTAGACAAACATCAGTTGTTCCCAATTTAAACGTTCCCTTCTTAAAGCTGCATAGTCCGATGGAAGAATCAACTTGTCTAAATCTAGACAAACATCAGTTGTTCCCAATTTGAACGTTCCCTTCTTAAAGCTGCATAGTCCAATGGAAGAATCAACTTGTCTAAATCTAGACAAACATCAGTTGTTCCCAATTTGAACGTTCCCTTCTTAAAGCTGCATAGTCCAATGGAAGAATCAACTTGTCTAAATCTAGACAAACATCAGTTGTTCCCAATTTGAACGTTCCCTTCTTAAAGCTGCATAGTCCGATGGAAGAATCAACTTGTCTAAATCTAGACAAACATCAGTTGTTCCCAATTTGAACGTTCCCTTCTTAAAGCTGCATAGTCCGATGGAAGAATCAACTTGTCTAAATCTAGACAAACATCAGTTGTTCCCAATTTGAACGTTCCCTTCTTAAAGCTGCATAGTCCAATGGAAGAATCAACTTGTCTAAATCTAGACAAACATCAGTTGTTCCCAATTTGAACGTTCCCTTCTTAAAGCTGCATAGTCCGATGGAAGAATCAACTTGTCTAAATCTAGACAAACATCAGTTGTTCCCAATTTGAACGTTCCCTTCTTAAAGCTGCATAGTCCGATGGAAGAATCAACTTGTCTAAATCTAGACAAACATCAGTTGTTCCCAATTTGAACGTTCCCTTCTTAAAGCTGCATAGTCCGATGGAAGAATCAACTTGTCTAAATCTAGACAAACATCAGTTGTTCCCAATTTGAACGTTCCCTTCTTAAAGCTGCATAGTCCAATGGAAGAATCAACTTGTCTAAATCTAGACAAACATCAGTTGTTCCCAATTTGAACGTTCCCTTCTTAAAGCTGCATAGTCCATGGAAGAATCAACTTGTCTAAATCTAGACAACACACAGTTGTTCCCAATTTAAACGTTCCCTTCTTAAAGCTGCATAGTCCAATGGAAGAATCAACTTGTCTAAATCTAGACAAACATCAGTGTTCCCAATTTGAACGTTCCCTTCTTAAAGCTGCATAGTCCAATGGAAGAATCAACTTGTCTAAATCTAGACAAACATCAGTTGTTCCCAATTTGAACGTTCCCTTCTTAAAGCTGCATAGTCCGATGGAAGAATCAACTTGTCTAAATCTAGACAAACATCATTGTCCCAATTTGAACGTTCCCTTCTTAAAGCTGCATAGTCCAATGGAAGAATCAACTTGTCTAAATCTAGACAAACATCAGTTGTTCCCAATTTGAACGTTCCCTTCTTAAAGCTGCATAGTCCAATGGAAGAATCAACTTGTCTAAATCTAGACAAACATCAGTTGTTCCCAATTTAAACGTTCCCTTCTTAAAGCTGCATAGTCCGATGGAAGAATCAACTTGTCTAAATCTAGACAAACATCAGTTGTTCCCAATTTAAACGTTCCTAAACCATAGTCCAATGGAAGAATCAACTTGTCTAAATCTAGACAAACATCAGTTGTTCCCAATTTGAACGTTCCCTTCTTAAAGCTGCATAGTCCAATGGAAGAATCAACTTGGCTAAATCTAGACACATATCTACATTTAATCCTAGATATCCGACTCAGATAGCGGTACACTTATTAAGTATGTAGAGCTACATAGACGGATGTACTAAGCCAATTTAATAGAACCTGCTGAAGCCTATGGTGGCGTTCTCTGTGGCGGAGTGGTTAGAGTGTCTGACTTTTTTCTAGGTCAGACTCCTAATCTGAGGGTCGGTGGTTCGATTCCCCATGACCCCAGCTTTGCCAATTTGGATTACCACCACTGTGTATAACTTACAGCGTCATCAAAGGCCGGTTGCTCTCATACCATGTCTATGTGGTGTGGGAGGTTAAAAATCCCTTGGGTCGGTAAAAGTGTAGGCCTGGGCTTTCTATCGACAAACTGTATAATGGTGAAAACAAGTCTATTCATACTTATCCATGACAGGCAGTATAAATCTTCAAGAAGAAGTTAGTCAATTATAATAAAAGTTATTTTAAGCTAAAGCTAAGGAAATCATAATGACCAACCTAATGTATTTATCTATAAAGAAAAAAAACTGACATTAACTCAAAACCATCGAAAGGTGCAACATTAAAGTTGCACAGTCCGACGTTTTGTGTTTCTGTCTTTTTTCTTATATAAATGTAGTAGTCTGTACATGAGCCCTACTACCACGTGGTAGTGGTGGAGACTACGCCGCACACCTACCCAGTTACACTGAACTGCGACAGGTGGTGGCAGGCTAGCCACCGGGCAGAACCCGACTGGGCTGCCCTCTACTGCGTGTGGCTAGCTCAGCCCCACCTATAGAGTCGATGTGGGATCTGGCGAGTCAGGGGGTGGGTCAGTTGACTGTGGACGCTGTGGAGAGCAGATTGGTTCAATAAACCAAGTTGAAGCGTACTGATATTGGATCTTCGCGTTCTTCCGTGTGCGCGTGGCAGTGTGGGAGTCGGAGGGCCGTGAGCCATTACATAAATATATCAAATTTATTGCCAGCCAAGTCAATCCAATGACTTACCAAATTTATACTTGTCGCTACTTAGGCTGGTGCTCGGTATTACTAGGATAGAGCAAAGACTGGTTAGCTTAGAATTGTAAGGTATGCATATAGCCATGACCGCTGTAACGTTACAAGTATCAGGATAAAGTGACTGAGTGGGATATTATTAGGTCATGGTGCCGACAGCCTGATCTCTCAGTGGGTCAGTATTGTAAAGTTGCCATGAGTGCGTACTGTCACAAGTCGGTGTCCGCCCTGATATGGCAATAGATGTTCCTAGGATGTAAAACCCCAGCAAACAAACTTTACATTAGGCCTATTCCTCTTGGTGGTATTGATTGAATCTGTGCTGCTTTAAATTGAACGGTGATATTGTAAATACCTGAATTAAAGTGAGTGTGAGATTTTGGTAATGTAACACTAAATTAGGAATGGCACCGCGCATTTAAGTTGCATAGTCCGATGCTTTTGAGTTTTTACTATTTTCTGAGATAAATATATTATACTAATCATTATAATCTACTTTACTTTAGTTTTAAGTAACTTTAATTTTAAATGGCTAAGTTTGGAAATAATTGATGTCAAAACATGCCGAAATAATTTTGTCAAGCACGCCAACACTCTGACACCAAAGACGTCAGTAGTAACGGTTTCTATTAATTGACTTATTATGCCCTTCTATGCAGCAAGGAATGCTTAATAAGTGCACGAGTATCTAAGTTGAATATGTAGAATCAAATCTAGATAAGTGTTTTGGTTTTGAAAATTTGATGTTTTCATCGGACTATGCAACTTTAATCGTGTGGTTCCTGGTATTTTTGTGTGTGTACGGAGAGTTGGTAAATGCTATTTTTAGAAACAATTATTGAGAACATTGGGGTACCTGTCCGTCGGTATGCCTGCCCGGGATGCGGGTCTCCAGGGGGTGGGCGTAGTTAAGATGGTGTAACTTGGTGAAGTCCTGCAGGCGGGTAGTTGCAATATCTGTCCCGTAGTCTTGATTTGACCTTAGATGTTGCCAGATGATAAAACCTTGGTGAAATCCTGCATGAGGGTGGTTGCAATACCTGTCATGTACTCCTGAAGTGTCATTAGATGTTGTCAGGACGTAAAACCTCGGTGAAATCCTGCAGGCAGGTAGTTTTAATACCTGTCCTGTAGTCTTGATTTGACCTTAGATGTTGCCAGGTGCTAAAACCTTGGTGAAATCCTGCATTAGGGTAGTTGCAAAACCTGTCCTGTAGTTCTAATATGGCCTTAGATGATGCCAGGATGTAAAACCTTGGTGAAATTCTGCATGAGGGTAGTTGCAATACCTGTCATGTGATGTGACCTTAAATGTTGCTAGGACGTAAACCCCTGGTGAAATCCTGCAGGCAGGTAGTTGCAATATATGACTGGTAGTCTTGATTTGTCCTTAGATGTTGCCAGGTGGTAAAACCTTGGTGAAATCCTGCATGAGGGTAGTTGCAATACCTGATCTGTAGTCCTGATGTGACCTGAGATGTTGCCAGGACATAAAACCTTGGTGAAATCCTGCAGGCAGCTAGTTGTAATACCTGTCATGTAGTCTTGATGTGACCTTAGATGTTGCCAGGACGTAAAACCTTGGTGAAATCCTGCATGAGGGTAGTTGCAATACCTGTCCTGTGGTCTTGATTTAACCTTAGATGTTGCCAAGTGGTAAAACCTTAGTGAAATCCTGCATGAGGGTAGTTGCAATACCTGTCCTGTAGTCCTGATGTGTCCTTAGATGTTGCTAGGACGTAAAACCTTGGTGAAATCCTGCATGAGGGTGGTTGCATGACACATCTGTTCTCAATTAAAGTACCTCCAGAATTAAGGTCATGGATTGTTGAGGCAGAGGGTGACCCATCAGCATTTAGCACCCAGGCAGTGTAAAAGTATGTCTGAACACTTTGACTTCTGGATACTGAATGCTTTATTCACCGTCCAGGGCTCTGAAACACCGGCTAAACTTTCCATGATGTCATCTCATTAACATATTCCTTTGTTCTCTCTCAATGCCTGGATCCCATTATGCATCTCATTAGCATATATTACAGGCAGTAGCTAGACGAATACACAAAGTATCTCCATCATCTAAACAAGTGCCTACCCATGCAGCCCCAATCAAACCAGCTATGCTGCAGCGAATCATTGAGTTCATTGCTGCAGTGGGTCCCTCTGCCGCAGCCCCAATAGATCACGCCAGATAAGCTAGTGACATCTATCGGCAGATTATGGAACCACTCTATTCGGGTACATTCCCGAGTGCCTATGATTTCACATGCTATATCTCCTTAACGAATGCATGGAAAAATAACCAAATATCTAGATTTGATTTGACATATCTAACTTAGATACTGATGCACTTATTAAGCATTTGTTTCTGCGCAGAAGGCAATACTGAGTCAATTTAACAGAACCTGTTACTGCAGAAGTCCATGGTGTCAGAGTTTTAGCAACCTTGCCAAAACTAATTTTCAATGTTTGCACTCAAAATATCTCAAAAGTTTACCATTTAAAATAAAAGTAACTTTGAACTAATGTAAAGTAGATACTAGTGATCGATCTAATATGTTTATCTCAGAAAAAAATACAGAAATTCAAAACCATCGGAATATGCAACTTTAAACAACTAATGTACCCAAAAAAACTGGTGGGGTCTATTGTGGCGATACTTACTGCCTACTTCACACTGATGCGTCAATCCAATCACCTCTATCCATCACCTGAAGTTTGGGGACACCCCCCCCCCGCACCTACACACCGTGGTTAAGAGAATGATATAGTGACACCCCCTGGCACCTTAAGGTTAAATAAAACCAGTTTGGATTGACAAGAGTTTCTCTCACCTCCGAGATGCGACTGATGCGCTCCCTTGTGACATCCATCTTCCTGCATGCCTACTTTAATGCAAAATCACACAATTCCCAGGTCACTCAAGCTGCATGCACCAACAATGGAAAGGTACATCATAAAAGGGCGAAATACCTGACAGTTCTATTTTAAATACATGAATAGGAATCAAAATGTTTCTGAATGCTCATATGGGAATGTGTGGCGTTCTCTGTGGCGGAGTGGTTAGAGTGTCTGACTTTTTTCTAGGTCAGACTCCTAATCCGAGGGTCGGCGGTTCGATTCCCCGTGCCCCCAGCTCTGCCAATTTGGATTTCCACCGCTGTGTATAACTTACAGCGTCATCAAAGGCCGGTTGCTCTCATACCATGTCTATGTGGTGTGGGAGGTTAAAAATCCCTTGGGTCGGTAAAAGTGTAGGCCTGGGCTTTCTATCGACCAGCAGTGGAGTGGGGAAGACCAGTCGTCTGTGACTGGGATTTCCCCTTCTTGACACAACTAATGTACCCCAAAAAAAAAAAAAGAGAGACAAATAAGTGTTCACACTTCCTGTCTACCATTCGCTATATCGCTATATAATATATAGTTAGCATAATATTACGCAGGTATAAATCTTCGGCCGGAGGTATTATTATTTTCCTAATATTCTATCATTATTGTCTTAATTATTAACCAATCTGCTATTGGCTATGCTAAGCTGCGGGATGCTAGGGCTACGGTGGCGCCACCACCGTCGTTTCTTGGTACTTTTGGGCCAATTGCGCCCTAGTCACTATACTTCAAAATTGTTATTACGATACGGCAAGTTTATGGAGGTTAAGGTGGTTAGAGAGAAACATTAAGGGGCTGCCGTTAATTATATCCACATAATAAATTACATAGTATTAATATATATATATATTTTGTTTAATTACTTGCAAGTATGATGGAAATAAGATGGGAAAGTAGTTTCAGAACTTGTCTGAGACTCTCTCCACGAGAGCATATTAGTCGCGTTTGAAGAGTTTATCATTATGTGCTCACCGAAGCGTGTCTACTGCAATTAATCTAGATTGTTTGTTTGTTGTTGTTTTACATCCTAGCAACATCTAATGTAATATCAGGATGGGTACCGACTTGTGACAGTGCGCACTGATGGTGACTTAATAGTGCTTCCCCACTGGGAGACCAGACCACCAGCATCACGACCTGATATCCTGCACAGTCGCATTATCCTGACCTTCAGCTAGCCAGTCCTTGTCCTATCCTATTAATGCCGAGTGTCAGGCTAGGAAGCGACAAGTATCAATTTTAAAGTCATTGGTTTGACTCGACCGTGAACTGAACTCCCAACCTTCCACATGTGAGGCCCGCGCTCTACCGATTAGGCCCCTGTGCCCGGTGTAATTAATCTGTAAGTTTTGCCCCAAACACGCGCAATATGAAGTTAACTCGGCTAGGTTCAGCCCGAGGGGGTTTATTATACAATTAGCGCCAGCGTAATCAGAGAGCAACACCTGACCATTAATCACCTGTCAACAGGTGAGTGATGATCTGTCCAGGTAAATGCCAATTAATCACGTCTCAGGTCTTCCACCTGACACATGTCATCCCGGCTATTGTGCGACTTACTAATAATATGGTCTTGGGGGGTGATGAAAATGGGAAATATTACACCTAGAGCTGGAATCGAACCCACATCTTTTGTGTTCCGGGCTAGTGTGCTAAGCATTACACCACCTAGGGTCCTTGATGTCATCACCCTGTCCTGAGTATCGATGCCTACCTGTGTATGTGGTGGCTCCTCGCCTGAGAGGTTTGTTTGTTGTTGTTTTACGTCCTAGCAACATCGAAGCTCATATCAGAACAGGGGTCAGTGCAGACTACTACACTCGTCCCCCCTGGAATTGTAAGTCTTTTAAATGGTCATTTAATGCTTACAATTACCTACATACGGGCAATGCACCTATATATACATAGACGGGGTACGTTCAATAACCAGACAGTACATAGCTTGTACAGGATCCTGGTCATGGCGACCAATATCATGAGGGTGATGAAAATGAGAAATATTGCACCTAGAGCAGGAATCAAACCCACATCTCTTGCATTCTGAGCCAGTGTGCTAACCATTACACCACCTAGGCTCCTTTATGTCACTACCCTGCCCATGCTGTCTATGTGGCTCCTTGTCTGAGAAGTCAGTGCAGACTACTACAATATGCAAGGATTTCCACCTATTACCTAAGTTACTGTCATCAACTGCAATCATCAAAGCCAACCGGACCAGACGGGATGGCCGAATGAGTTAGAGCGTCCGTCTCCCGTGCAGGTAGATCGTGGGGTCGTGGGTTCGAACCCTGGTCGAGTCAAACCAATGACTTAAAAATTGATACTTGTCGCTTCCTAGCCAGGCACTCGGCATTATTAGGACAGGCCAAGGACTGGTGTGCTCAGCGTCAGGATAATGTGATTGAGTGGGATACCAGGTCATGGTGCCGGCCGCCTGGTTTCCCAGTGGGACAGCACTGTAAAGTCGCCATGAGTGTGCACTGTCACAAGTGGGTACCCGTCCTTATATGACCTTCGATGTTGCTTGGATGTAAAACAACAACAAACAAACAACAAATCAAAGCAAACCCTGAGAGTCCTGTCGAAGCTGTCGTGTCAGTTCTTATTGTGTCTGAAGCGATGGCCGAATGAGTTGAGCGTCTGCCTTCCGTTCTGGTAGGCCGTGGGATTCGAACCCCCGAGTTCGAACCATGGCCGAGTCAAACCAATGACTCGAAAATTGATACGTGTCGCTACCTAGCCTGGCACTCGGCATTACTAGGATAGGGCAAGGAGCAGTGGAATGAGGAAGACCAATTGTCCATGATTGAAATTCCCCCTCCTTAATCAACTAATGTACCAACAACAACAAAAGTATTGATCTGTGGTCATCGGGAGTGGTACAAATGAAGCAATCGTTCGCGGAGTGTTATCTTTGGTGAAGGTTGTCAGCGGACGGTTAGTAAGACGTTCCCCTTCCTGTAATCTATGCTCCTGTCCCACACACAACCTGTATGATTCATAGGCTGTGTACAAACCTATTAGCAGTGACTATGTAACGCATGGCGGATATTTCCCAACATGTTGCTTTGAATCCTACCATTAATCTGCGATTGCACAATTAATTATGTGATACCAATCTGGTCTCTTCAGACGATGTACGCTACCACGCCTTAAACACTCCTAAAGCGGAATGAGTTTTTACATATATTTTTTTTAATGGAGTACTTGAAACCTGTGCGAATTATGCACAAACCTAACCAAAAAAAAACACAATAAAAACTAACATAGTATATCTAAATTAAAACACTAATCACGTGGGTACAAGGTATTAAAATTGTTGACGATGTACAAAAATATGAACGAAAACCAAAATAAAACGTTGGGAAATCCCTGATTGTAAACCCTGAACAAGATTAGAGAAATTATTGATGAAGGAAATTGAATTATATGGATTATAACCACTACTGCACATTGGCCAAAACAAGTGCATGCACTTTAAGTGCCTGTCACACTATGGCGGATTGAGCAACGGACAGAACCGGATAAAGAATAGCCTACATCACGCTGAAAACGGCGCCGGGAGCAAAGCAAAGAGTTTGCTGATACGCGTAGGACAAAACTGGCATTTTATTCAAAATAAATATAAATGCATAGCAATTTGGCACAAACATGGATGGAAGGATGCAATATAATAATATAATGAATATGTTTAAGATACAACTATCCATAATTAAGCATTTTTAGCTAAGAAACATACAATTTCAGTCACTTTACAGGCTGATGTTCACATCACCATTGATTAGTCAGAAGTAATTCTTGTTCTAAATATAAAACTGTCAAATGTGTCAACAAAAACTTGTTTCAAAGAAATATATAACCAATATCTGATTGACGCGACTCATTTTCTATTTCTACATATGTCATTAACCATAGAATACAAATAATAACATGAATAAAATAAATAAAACTGACTCTGGCTATGGCTCTAACACTAGTCTGAGTGTCTAAATTTGTCTAAATCTAAATGCACATGGCATAATATGTGCTGATTACATTGATGTAAATGCAATGCTGGATAAAAGAGTAATATCTTAATTTATTATATATATTTTTTTAGTTGGTATTCCTTGTTTCAAACAAGAGCTGAGATGAGGTGAAACTAGCAGATTTCATAGCTGCACCCAGTGTATTAGCATGTGTCATGTGCTTCTCACGGGTTTGTTTTGCTCTGATGCATCCCACAATGCACCGCACTGCTGGAACCGTGATGTAGTCTATATTCTAGTCCGTTGTTATTCGGACTTGAAATGTATCGATTATGTAATGGATGGGAACGGACGTGAACGGACGGGAACGGACGAGGAACGGACGAGGAACGGACGGAGAATGGACGGTAACAGATAATAACTGCATAGGTCAGTCTGGCGCAATCCGTTACAAGATTTATGCATGCTGGTCGGATATCAACGGATATCAACGGATATGCAACGGATATGCAACGGTTATGCAACGGACACAAACCGGACTTTGCCGGATACCAACGGACTTTGTTTGGTTTCTTTCCGTTTCCCCAATCCGGTGATGTGTGACAGAGCCTTAAAGTCCGGTTTGTGTCCGTTGCATATCCGTTGCATATCCGTTGATATCCGTTGATATCCGGCCCGATCTGTTACAAGTTTTGAGCATGCACACAACTTGTAACGGATTGCGCCGGACTGACCTATGTGGTTATTATTCGTTACCGTCTGTTCCCCGTCCGTTCCCCGTCCTTCCCCGTCTGTCCCCCGTCCATCCCTCGTCCGTTCCCGTCCGTTCCCTTTCCATTACATATCCATTACACGTCCATTACCTGTCCGTTAGCCGTCCGTTACCCGTCCATTACCCGTCCGTTACCCGTCCGTTACCCGACCATTACCCATCCGTTACTCGTCCATTACCAGTCCGTTACCTGCCCGTTACCCGTCCGTTACATAATCGATACATTTCAAGTCTGAATAATACCGGACTAGAATATTCTTTGTCCGGTTCTGTCCATTGCTCAATCCGCCATCATGTGACAGGCACTTTACTGTTATAAGAATGAACAAATGATAACTTAAAACAAACAAAAACAAACAAAAGCAAACAAAAACAAACAAAAGCAAAGCTAGAGTTGGAATTGAACGCACATTTCTGGCATCCTGGTCCAATGCGCTAACCATTACACCACCTAGGCTCCCTGATGTCACCACCCTACCCACACCTACCTGTCTGTGTGTCTCCTTGCCTGAGAGGTCAGTGCAGACGACTACACTATTTTTAATCCCCAATGTCCGCCTTATTTAACGCGGCAAACTGTATTGTGTAAACAATGTAATGTTGCAGGGCTAGACCTTAGAGGATCAGTGCCTCGGCGCCGACAAAAGAAGTTGTTTACTGAATAAGCATATCTGTGAATGTGTGTGTTTGTTTAAATAGCTATAGGCTGTTTATGATATGGTCGCAGAAGTTGGTTAGTGTATGCATGGTTGTCCTCAGTCGGTTTTGAACAGGCTTTGATCTTGTTAAGCGATTTCTCCTCGTCTCCCCCACCCCCCGTTACATCTATCTCAGGTTATTTATGATTGTGAACTTTTAATTTCTTAAGTGTCTTTGGACACATCGTTGATTGTATGCTTTTGCATTCTGTGTAAAAGCGACGGTTGAATAATAATATGACAAACATACAAGTTTAACACTTCTATTCATGAATATGGCCTTTGCTGCAAACATGGCGTTAAGCAACCACCAACCAATCAATCAATCAATCAATCTCTCCAAGTGACTCTAGGTTGGTTGGTTGGTTGGTTGGTTATTGGAGTTTTACATCCTGGCAACATCTAAGGCCAAATGAGGATGGGTACAGACTTGTGACAGTGTGCACTCATGGTGACTTTATAGTGCTCCCCAACTGGGAAAATCAGGCCACCGGCACCGTGACCCAATATCCCCCCCCACTCAGTCACATTATCCTGACACTGAGCCAACCAGTCCTTGCCCTCAACTAATAATGCCGAGCGCCTGGCTAGGAAGCGACAAGTATAAATTGTTAAAGGCTCAGTCACACCTTACCGGATTGGGGAAACGGATAGAAACCGGACACTGTCTGGTGAAATACATCAATGTCCGGTTTATATATGGTTGGCATCCGGCGTTTCCGTTCTCTGTCCGGTGGTGCCCCGTGTGTATGGTGGCAAGTTTTGAACATGCACAAAACTTGTACCGGACACCACCGGACTGAGGTGTACGTTTGGTGTCCGTTTGAAGTATGTTTAGTTCATTTTGTCCGGTTCATGTCCAGTACCCATCCGTTACATCCCCGGTTTGTGTCCTGCAGAGTCCATTGACGGTGTTGCGGGAATTCGGTCCGTCATTTTTGTATATGGTTTCGGCACATCTGTTAACAGTCGGGTACTTGTCCGGTTGATTTTTGGTCCATCCGTTTGACATTCAATTGTTGTCCGGTTATCGTCCGGTTATCGTCCGGTGGCTATTCGTTAATGTACGTTCCTTGTCCATTTAGCATTCATTTCGTCCGGCGGCCTTTGACCCGATAGCGCAACATTTCGACACATTTTGGTACATTTTGATACCGAACACCACCGGAGTAAAAAATTTGTTGTCGGTTGTGTGCTGTACTCAATCTGGTAAGGTGTGACAGGCGCTTAAGTCATTAGTTTGACTCGACCAGGGTTCGAAACCCCCGATCTACCAAAACGGGAGGTGGACGCTCAACTCATTCGGCCATCCCGTCTGGTCAACAAATACTTAATAAATACACCAGTATCTAACTTGGATATGCATGATCAAATCGAGGTGACTGTTTGGGTTTTGAAAATGTTTCACACGTCAAAATTCTGACAACATAGGTTTCAGCAGTAATAGCTGCTATTAAATTGGCTTAGTATCCACCTCTATGCAGCAACAGACACTTAATAAGTGCACCGGTATCTAAGTTAGATATGTAGTTTCAAAGCAAATGCTTGAAAAGAACACCAGTATCTAAGTTGGATATGTAGTTTCAAAGCAAATGCTTGAAAAGAACACCAGTATCTAAGTTGGATATGGAGGTTCAAACCTAGATATGTGGCTTGGTTTTTAAATGTTTTTCATCGGATTATGCAGCTTTAACTACTCTCTTCCCTATAATTTATCGCGTGGTATCGAGGCTTTGAGGCCGATTGAGTTATAGCGTCCGTCTCCCGTGTTGGTAGATCGGGGGCTCATGGGTTCTAACCCTGGTCGAGTCAAACCAATGACTTAACAATTTATACTTGTCGCTTCCTAGCCAGGCGCTCGGCATTATTAAGATAGGGCAAGGACTGGTTGGCTCAGTGTCAGGATAATGTGATTGAGTGGGATATCAGGTCATGGAGCTGGCAGCCTGGTCTCCCAGTGGGGCTGCACTATAAAGTCACCATGACTGCACACTGTCACAAGTCAGTACCCTTCCTGATATGACCCTAGATGTTGCCAGGATGTAAAACTCCAACAACCAACCAACCAAATCCTGCTTGGATCAATGTCTTTTTATGTCATGTGTGTGTGGTTTTTATTACAATGTTGGTATACGTAGACACCTGACGAAAATCAGCTGTCCCTTCCTACTTGATTGAGACAAATCACTGATGGAGATCTTGACTTTCCTGCTAATTACAGCCTATTTCTGCAACACTCCATCCATTATCGCTCCTTCAATATCTATTTGTGACTGATCTTGACTTTCCTGCTAATTACAGCCTATTTCTGCAACACTCCATCCATTATCCCTCCTTCAATATCTATTTGTAACTGATGTCATACAACATGACTTGCTCAGTAGCAGGACATCATCTAAAATATTGCTTGTTGTTTGTTATTGTTTTATGTCCTACCAATATCAAAGGTCATATTGTGCTGATATGACCTTAGATGTTGCCAGGACGTAAAACTCCACCAACCAACCATCTATGGTCATATCAGGACAGGTACTGACTTGTGACAGTGCACACTCATGGCAACTTTATAGTGCAGCCCCACTGGGAAACCAGGCCATCGGTACCATGACCCGATATCCCACACAGTCATATTATCCTGATACTGCGCTAACCAGGCCTTGTCCTATTCTATTAGTACCGAGTGCCAGGCTAGGTAGCGACAAGCATCAATTTTATAAGTCATTAGTTTGACTCGGCGCGGATTCAAACTCCCGACTCTCCGCACAGGAAGCCTGCGCTCTATCAATTTGGCCACATCCACAATGTTGCTGAAGCTAAAAATTGTAAAGTGATCCAAATTAAATTAACAGTAAACAGGTACAAAGAACAGGAGACAGGGGAGGCTCATAAGAGACCTTAGCCCTACTAAAGTTTAAAGTTGCATAGTCCGATGGATTTGAATTTCTGTATTTTTTCTGAGATAAATATATTAGATCAATCACTAGTATCTACTTTACATTAGTTCAAAGTTACTTATATTTTGAATGGTAAACTTTTTAGATATTTTGAGTGTTAATATGGAAAATTAGTTTTGGCAAGCTTGCCAAACCTCTGAGACCATAGACTTCTTCTGCAGTAACAGGTTCTGTTAAATTGACTCAGTATTGCCTTCTACGCAGAAACAAATGCTGAATAAGTGCATCAGTATCTAAGTTAGATATCTAAATTCAAATCTAGATAATTGGTTTGTTTTTGAAAATTTGATATTTCATCGGACTATGCAGCTTTAGGTAAAATACAAATGTAACTAAGAAAGCTGGGTGGCGGGCGGTGAGAAGAGACGTCCTGTCAGCAGCAGCAGGTGTAGGGAAGGTAACGGTATGCAGCCAGCCATATAAGCTATATACAGCAGAGAGGGACAGTCTGCACAGCCCCTTAGCACATGGCATCGGGGATGAGCATCATGGGGTCATGAAAACCCAAGTCGCGCAATACAGAGGCGATAGAGTCAGAGGCCGCTCCTTCCCCCTGCTGAGCCCATATGCATGATGCGGTTTTAGCGTCGTTTGGTGTTAAAGCCTGTCACCGTTTAGCTATCTCCGAGATTGGGAATTAGGTCACACGGTATGTAGAGGCACCTAACACTTTCATTATAGCTAAACATGAATTTATTTATAGATTTGGTAAATCCCTCTGAGCCTGTTGCCGGCGAGCACCGCTATTTCCCAATATCGCAGCCGATTCGGTGGTGGTGGCGACAGTGGCGGCATTAATATCGGTTTTATTTTAGGGTTAATTTAATAAAATTTCACTATTTGACTAGGTAATTCTGTTAAATATGGCAGCATTGAATAGATTTGGGCCTAATCGGTAGCTACGACCGCCGGGCACCGGCTAGCCATGTTATTGATGAGCCTGTTGCCAGCGAGCACCGCTATTTGTTTTGTGTACATTCGTCGATTCGTTAATATTAATATCACCACCGATGTAGTGGCAGCATTAACATCGCCGTTATCGGTTTGAATTTGCAGTTAAATTGATAAAATATCACTGTTAGAGTATGTAATTCTGTTAAATATGATAGCATTAAATAGATTTGGGCTTAATCGGTACCTAACACCACCTGTAAACCAGCCAGTTGCTTTTGCTGAGCCTGTTGCCGGCGAGCACTGCGGCTGGCGGCGGCGGCGATTTATTTAGTTTAGATTCGTCGATTCGACAATATGAATATCACCGCCGATGTAGCTGCGGCGTTAATATCGCTTCGAATTTAGGGTTAATTTCATGAAATTTCACTTATTGCATATGTAATTCTGTTAAATATGATAGCATTGAATAGATTTGGGCCTAATCGATACCTAACACCGCCTGTAAACCTGCTATAGAACAGGGTTAGCATACCCTCGTTTACAGTCCTGGTGTTAGCCCTATCACTGACTCTTGCATGCGACTTTTCGCCGCTAAACTGGAAATCCCAGCCAAAATCCGTTTTGGCTCGCTAACACAGCGTCATGCATTCGGCCCCTGAGAATCAAATGCAATGCAAAGCATTACAATCCATGCTTACCGGAGTGTGCTCAAATCCCAGCACACATTTTGATATTTTTAGTCACCAGGAAGTGTGGTGGTTTTGTGCTTGTAGCGATCCTGTCGCGTGGGAAAAGGAACATAGCGTCATTGTCAGCTAAAGGGACCCAAAAGACCGTGATATATTCGCAGGTAGAGCACAATGTGAATGCACAGGTCTGTGAAACACAATCAACACACCGGGTGTAATGCACGGTTCAGCGGCAGACATTGCACGCTGTATAACACAGCAGGTCAGTTGGTTGTTGGAGTTTTACATCCTGGCAACATCTAAGGTAATATCAGGATGGGTACCGACTTGTGAGAGTGTGCACTCATGGTGACCGTATAGTGTGGCCCCACAGGGAGACCATGCCACCAGCACCATGAGCTGATATCCCATTCAGTCACATTATCCTGACGCGGAGCCAACCAGTCCTTGACCTATCTTAATAATGCTGAGTGCCTGGCTAGGAAGCGACAATTATAAATTTTTAAATCATTGGTTTGACTCGACCATGTCCATTCCAGCTAACCAGCGCAAGACCGGACGCGGTGGCCGAATCGGTAGAGTGCAGGCTTCCCGTGCGGACGGTCAGAAGTTCGAATCCCAGCCGAGTCAAACCAACGACTTACAAAATTGATACTTGTTACTACCTAGCCTGGCACTCGACATTAATAGGATAGGACAAGGATGTGTTAGCACAGTAGCAGGATAATGCGAATGTGTGCGATATAGTTTTTGTTTTTGTTTGTTGTTGTTTTACGTCCTAGCAACATCTAAGGTCATATCAGGACAGGGTGTGCGATATAAGGTCATGATGCCAGTGGCCTGGTCTCCCAGTGGGACATCACTATAAAGTCGCCATGACTGTGCACTGTCACAAGTTGCTATCCATCCCGATATATATAGATGTTGCTAGGACGTAAAACAACAACAAACAACAAACAAACTAATCGCTCACACAACAAAGTCTGCATGCGCATTCCGCTTCATGTGCATCTTATTATTGTTATTATTATTATTAACATGGATAGAAGTTTGTTGTTAATCCGATACCAGCAATGCTTCCATGCATGTCAGAGAAGCTTGCGCGTGACTGGACTAACCAGTAAACACCTAAACCGTGAAAACCGGAAATGGAGACCTTACATTATACACATGTGTAAAATATTCTGATTAAACGCATTAGTGGGGAATGCAAATGGTCTATAAAGGAGTACAAATGGTCTATTAATGTAAATGATGTATAGGGCCAGGTGCATGAATGTATTTATGTAGTTGTTGGTGTTTCTTTACTTGTAGGCAATAGTCATTGTGTATTAGGTAGATACTGTGAATGAGGTGCTAGTGATAGTGTGTAAGGAACCTCATGAGCTCTACTCGCTACCCCCTACCTCCCAACTGTTAGTCACGGATCACCACACACACACACAGCAGGCAGGTGCAGGCCAAGCAGCCACATCGCATGGTGGTGGTGGGTAGATCACTGTAGCCATGGTGACCCCAGAATGCTTACTGTTCATTGGTGGAACTGCTTGTTGCTGATTGGAGATAATTGTCAGGTGGTATGCCATACCAGATCCATGTACCACTATATAATAATAAACCTGAGGGTACAACCTCTCACTCTACTTTTATTCTTTATACTCTTCCTTTCTGTTCTTGCCTGTATTGATTTCATATAGCCTGCCTACACAACCCACAGATGCCAGCCGTCGACTTTACACGTGGTTCTCTTGCCTTGTTACTATCGTAGTACTACTAGTAGTCTGCACTGACCTCTCAGGCAAGTAACCACATAGACAGGTAGGCGTGGGTAGTGTGTTGATATCAGGGAGCCTAGGTGGTGTAATGGTTAGCACAATAGACCCAAGTAGTTAGCTACACAACAACTGAAAGTGAGGAAAAGAAGGGGAGTCACAAGACTATTATCGTTTAGTGGCAAAAACAAGTCATTAGACTTAACCGTTATGGGCAGCATGAATACACCCATCACCAAAGAAAAGAGAAAAAAGAACGCTGTCATGCTTTCTCTAGTTACTCCTATAACCAAAGACCCTATAAGACTAAGATGGCTCACTCCCTATCTCTCCCATGGTAATGTAAATTTTGCAGTGCCACCTTGTGATGGGTTTGATCAGCCCGGCTGCTGGTTGGTGTTTCACATGTAAACACATACAATTATATTATACATGAGATAGGTAAGTATGAATACACCTCAATATGAAATTGCTATGAACAAATACACATCATCATCAGCATCATCATCATCATCGCCATCATCACACATCTTTCACATTCATATATAAATTTATACATACAATATACCAACTGTTTAACCAAGAGAACAGCCAGCACACCAAGTGGTGGGTTTGATCATTTTGATTACACAGTACAGGCTGAGTGAGCCATCTTAGTATTATAGGACCTTTGCTGTAGCCCTGTAAGAAGGCTAATCTAATAAGCAAACTATAGTGTTATCATCATATCTATCTATCATGGCGCACTACTTTTGAAGTGCCGACTTGATAAAATCCTATATGTTTTGTTTTGTTGTTTTGGGGGAGTTTTCAGTCGCGTTCACACGCTGAAAGCTGCAATTCTGCATCACTGTATGGGCATGGCCAAAGGCGGTCCCATGTGGGGGAGTTGGCGAGGGAGCCAGACGGACACACTAATGGTTTTGGGGAATGAATTATTTTATTAATATGTTTATTTAAAGCTGCATAGTCCGATGGAAACATACAATTTTCAAAACAAAACAATTATCTAGATTTGATTCTACATATCTAACTTAGATGCTGGTGCACTTATTAAACATTTGTCGTCACATATAATGGGATACTGAGTCAATTAATAGAACCTGTTACTGCGGAAGTCTATGGTGATAGAGTTTTGGCAAGCTTGCCAAAATTAATTTAGCATGTTTTCATTTCAAATATCTCAAAAGTTAGCGATTTAAAATAAACGTTACTTCAAACTAAACTAAGGTAGATTATAACCTAATATGTTTATCTCAGAAAATGAGAGAAACTCAAAACCATCGGACTATGCAACTTTAACGCATACTCAAATTTGTAATCTATTGTATCTAAGCCCAGGGAAGCCGACTCTCGAGGGACCAAGGAGTCCACCAAAGAGGACCCATGAGCCGAGCCAGGTATTCTTTTAAGAGGGAGGGCGGGCATGGAAACTTTTGTTCTTTGTCCTGAGCTGCTCCGCTGAGTGACTGTCTATAGGCCAGGAGTGGGCTGTGTGACGTGAGTAGAACTGAACGCCTCCACCAGGGCCTGTATGCAGGAGCCGGTGCTATTGGGTGGTAGCGAGGCAAAAGGGTGGTAGTCAGGAATTTCCCGGGTAGCGGCGAAAAATGGTATGCACGAAGCGGTGATAGGCCTAACACCAAAAGCTTACCCGGTGGTACCCTACCCCTGGTAAATAGGAGGTATAGCGAGTTCATTAGGCCCAAATCTATTCAATGCTGTCATATTTAAAAGAATTACATACGCAATAAGTGAAATTTTATCAATTTAACCCTAAATGCGAAGCATTAGTAAGGCTACCGCGCATTGGCGGCGATATTAATAGTTATATTTTCGAATCGACGAATGTACAGTAAACAAACCGCCGCCGCCGCCAGTATGGAAAGCAACGTCGATGCGGTGGCTGCGGCGATTTGTTTACTTTACGTTCGTCGATTCGAAAATATTAATATTAATATTACCGCCGTTACGGCGGCAGCGTTAATATTGCTTCGAATTTAGGGTTAATTTCATCAAATTTCACTTATTGCATATGTAATTCTGTTAAATATGACAGCATTGAATAGATTTGGGGCCACATGACGCAGACGGATTTCGCAAATCTAAAAATAACTTCATGGGTAGTTATAATCAAAGTGTTACACGCTCCTGTATACGACTTGACACAGTTCTCGAAGTCGGCGATAGCTACCCAGTAATACGCTGTAACACCAAAACCCGCTACCACCGACTCCTGCATACAGGCCCAGGGTGGCGCATCGTCACCCCCCCACCGAATCAACCACAATTTTGAAATTATGCACCAATAATGCAGCTTCATCCAACTTGCAATGTAGTCTGTCTGGAACCCTGACGCGCCATTCCAGTTCCTGATCAAAATCAGGGTTCGCGAACAAATGCGGTGTAGTGTATGCCGAACTTGAGTGTGCATCCAACCCGCGCGTGTCAAACACTACGGTAAACCTTGAATGTTATCTCGAACTACATAATACCTCCACCCCCACCCCCTGCACCACCACTCTCACCCACAACCCCCTGCACCACCACCCTCACCCACAACCCCCACCCCACAAGCTCTCAGGGGGTTAGGGGAGGGGGGGGGGGGGCAATATTCTCTTCACAATTCGCTGTTTGCGGTAAGGAGGGAACACAGTGGGCGATTGTGTATCCACCAGATTCTAAGAAGGGTTTCAGAGAGAGATAGAGAGAAAGAAAGAGATAATGTGAGGAAAGAACAGATTGTTTGTTTGTTGTTGTTTTACGTCCTAGCAACATCTAAGGTCATATCAGGACGGGTACCGACTTGACAGTGCGCACTCATGGCGACTTTATAGTGCTGCCCCACTGGAAGACCAGGCCGCCAGCACCATGACATGATATGCCACTCAGTCACATTATCCTGACACTGAGCAAACCAGTCCTTGCCCTATCCTAATAATCGCGAGCACCAGGCTAGGAAGCAACAAGTATACATTTTTAAGTCATTGGTTTGACTCGACCAGGGTTCGAACCCACGACCCCATGATCTACCAACACGGGAGACGGACGCTCTAACTCATTCAGCCATCCCGTCTGGTCAGGAAAGGACAGAAAAAGGCAGCGGTAAATACTTGTGACTAGTATTAGATCACACAGATCTGGGTTTGAGGGTTTGAGGGTTTGAGGGTTTGAGAGATATAATCTTGCTATGTGAGTGAGTCATTGAGAAATGGTACTACTATTTATAAAGACTGTTTATAAAGACTGTTTAAAAGCTTTGTGTGAAGGGCATGTTGTTGTTTGTTGGGAGTTTAACGCCCTATCAACATCTAAGGTCATATCAGGAGGGGTACGTGTAAAGATGTGCACACAGAATATGTTAAAAAATATGCATAAATAATATGAATAAGGATGTGCAACATGATACGCATAAAGAACATGTAAAAGGATGTGTGCAAAGGATATGTGTAAAGATATGTGTACAGGACATGCATAAAGGATATGTGTAAATGATATCAACAAGTTTATATAGAAAGGATATGTGAAAAGGATATGTGTAAATATATCTGTAACTGATATGTGTAAATGGTATTGTACAGGATATGTGGAGATGATATATGGAAAGGGTATGTGGAAATGATATGTGGAAATGATATGTGGAATGGATATGTGGAAAGGGTATTTGGAAATGATATGTGGAATGGATGTGTGGAAAGGATATGTGGAAAGGATATGTTGAAAGGATATGTCGAAAGGATATGTGGAAAGGATATGTGGAGATGATACATGGAAAGGATGTGTGGAAAGGATATGTGGAAAGGATATGTGGAAAGGATATGTGGAAAGGATATGTGGAGATGATATATGGAAAGGATATGTGGAAAGGATATGTGGAAAGGATATGTGGAAAGGATATGTGGAAAGGATATGTGGAAAGGATATGTGGAAAGGATATGTGGAAAGGATATGTGGAAAGGATATGTGGAAAGGATATGTGGAGATGATATATGGAAAGGATATGTGGAACTAGATAGGTGGAAAGAAATGATGTGAGATGGAAAGGATATGTGGAGATGATACATGGAAAGGATATGTGGAAAGGATATGTGGAAAGGATATGTGGAAATGATATGTGGAGATGATATATGGAAAGGATATGTGGAAAGGATATGTGGAGATGATATATGGAAAGGGTATGTGGAAATGATATGTGGAAATGATATGTGGAATGGATATGTGGAAAGGGTATTTGGAAATGATATGTGGAATGGATGTGTGGAAAGGATATGTGGAAAGGATATGTTGAAAGGATATGTTGAAAGGATATGTGGAAAGGATATGTGGAGATGATACATGGAAAGGATATGTGGAAAGGATATGTGGAAAGGATATGTGGAAAGGATATGTGGAAAGGATATGTGGAGATGATATATGGAAAGGATATGTGGAAAGGATATGTGGAAAGGATATGTGGAAAGGATATGTGGAAAGGATATGTGGAAAGGATATGTGGGAATGAGGATAAGATATATATGTGAAGTATATGTGGAAAGGATATGTGGAAAGGATATGTGGAAAGGATATGTGGAAAGGATATGTGGAAAGGATATGTGGAAAGAATATGTGGAAAGGATATGTGGAAAGGATATGTGGAGATGATATATGGAAAGGATATGTGGAAAGGATGTGTGGAAAGGATATGTGGAAAGGATAAGGGTTGATTGATTGATTGATTGGTGGTTGCTTTACGCCGTGTCGGCAGCATAGGCCATATTCACGCCGAGAAATGTTTGTTTTTTGTTCAAACCATCGCTTTTACATGTAAAAGCAGACAATCAATTATGTGCCAATAGACACTCATTAAATTAGAAAGCTCACAATCATATATTTGTGGTCAAGGGAAACAAATTCCCATAGAAAAAGAAAAGTTTTATTAATAATTGATAGAATCTATTTAGTAAACTATATGAGGTGGTACAGTCCAGCTGCCCTCAAAAAGGCTAAAATGTTTTCCTGTTTTACCTTAGTAAAAAGGTCATGCATACTGTCTGCAGTGTAGAACTGTTGGCGCAGGGCCAAAAAATCAACGCAACTTAGTAAAATGTGTTTGAGTGTCAGCGGGGACTGACACCCAATACATTCAGGGGGAGGTTCCCCCTTGAGCAGAAAAGCATGTGTAAGCCACGAGTGGCCAATACAGCAGCGGCTAAGGACCACTTGGTCCCGCCGACCTCCCGCATGAGTCTGTGGTGGCTTTCCCACAGATGGTTCAATTTCTTTAAGTTTATTAATGTTTTCATCCCACTCATGTTGCCATTTGGATTTTATGTGGGTGGCTATTAGTGGTTTCAGATCAGAGTGAGGGATCAGACACGGTTCAAGATCACAGTTCAGGGCCTTCTTCGCAGCCCGATCAGCTCGTTCGTTTCCTTGTATGCTGGCATGGCCAGGCACCCAGCACAGGTGGATTTCATACCCATCCGTTGTCAGTTGGTTCATTTTATAAATGACCGTTGCTAGAATAGGGTGATTCGTTTTCAGTCCAGCAACATCCAGGAGGCAAGAGAACGAATCACTGTATATAACATAGTTAGTGTGGTTGGATACCTCGATACACTCCAACGCGAGGAGTGCTCGGGCTTCTGCAGTGAAAATTGAGCTCTGATCGGGCAAACGTACACCAAATTTGTCCCGTTGGCAGACTGCCACAGCAGCTACCCGGCTTTGGTCTTTTGAACCATCAGTGTATATGAAGAGGTGGTCTGCAAACTGGCCTTGAATCTCTGCATGCAGTCCTTGGTACTCGAGTGGATGTGTCCCAGACTTGACCATCAGTGTATATGAAGAGGTGGTCTGCAAACTGGCCTTGAATCTCTGCATGCAGTCCTTGGTACTCGAGTGGATGTGTCCCAGACTTCCTCAGTTCCGTGAGTCGGAGGATAACCGATGGCTTTCTCAACGACCACGGGGGATGTTCTGGGACTTTGGCATCCTCCAAGACGTCCAAATCCACGCCCAAGGCCTCCAATATGTGCAAAGGATATGTTGAACAAATATGTGGAAAGGATATTTGGGAAGGGTATGTTGAAAGGATATGTGCAAAGGATATGCACAAAGGATATGCATTGCGGATATGTGTCAAGGATATGTGCCAACGACATGTATAAAGGATATGTGTCAAGGGTATGTATTAAGGATATGTGTAATGGATATGTTTAAAGGATGTTTTAAGGGATATGTAAAAGATATGCATAAAGAATATAAATAGACGATATGCAACATGTTTTGCATAAATAATATGGGCAAAGGATGTGAATGAAGGATATGTATAAAGGATATGTGTCAAAGATATGTATAAAGGATATGGGTCAAGGATATGTATTAAGGACATGTCTTCTAATAATAGATATGTGTCAAGGATATTTTTAAGGGATATGTAAAGGAATATGGATAGAGGATATGCAACATGATATGTGTAAAGATCATGTGCAAAGAATGTGAATGAAGGATATGAATAAAGGATATGTATACAGGATATGTGGAAATGATGTGTATAAAGGATATGTATAAAGGATATGTATAAAGGATAGGTATAAAGGATATGTATAAAGGATATGTGCAAAGGATATGCATAAAGGATATGCATATAGGATATGCATAAAGGATATGCATAAAATATATGTCTAAAGGATATGTATAAAGGGTATGTGTAAATGATATATGCAAAGGATATGTGTAAATGATATGTGTAAATGATATGTGTAAATGGTATATGTAAACGATATGTGTAAGTGATATGTGTAGATGATATATGTAAATGATATGTGTAAACGATATGTGTAAATGATATGTGTAAATGATATGTGGAAATGTTATGTGTAAATGATATGTGTAATGATATGTGTAAACGATATGTGTAAATGACATGTGTAAATGATATGTGTAAATGATATGTGTAAACGTTATGTGTAAATGATATGTGTAAATGATATGTGTAAATGATATGTGTAAATGATATGTGTAAATGATATGTGTAAACAATATATGAAAATGATATGTGTCAACGTTATGTGTAAATGATATGTGTAAATGATATGTGTAAACAATATGTGTAAACGATATGTGTAAACGATATGTGTAAACGATATGTGTAAACGATATGTGTAAACGATATTTGTAAATGATGTGTATATGATATGTGTACATGATATGTGTAAATGATATGTATAAAGGGTATGTGTAAATGATATGTGCAAAGGATATGTTTGTTTGTTTGTTGTTGTTTTACGTCCTAGCAACATCTAAGGTCATATCAGGACGGGTACCGACTTGTGACAGTGCACACTCATGGCAACTTTATAGTGCTGTCCCACTGGGAAACCAGGCCGCCGGCACCATGACCTGGTATCCCACTCAGTCACATTATCCTGACACTGAGCACACCAGTCCTTGCCCTATCCTAATAATGCCGAGTGCCTAGCTAGGAAGCGACAAGTATCAATTTTAAAGTCATTGGTTTGACTCGACCAGGACTCGAACCCACGACCCCATGATCTACCAGCACGGGAGACGGACGCTCTAGCTCATTCGGCCATCCTGTAAACGATATGTGTAAATGATATGTATAAAGGCGTTAGGTAGAGAGCTTTCAGGCGGAAAGCTTTGGTGCAGAAAGCCGTCAGGAAGGAAGAAGAGCCTTTGCTGATGTTGTCAATTCAAACTAATTAAATTCATGCAAACTTAAAGTTAAAGCAGCGTAACCCGATGAGAGCATCACACTTTCAAAACCAAAACACTTATCGTTATTTGATTCTACATATCCAAATTATTGTGAACTCGTCAATGACCGATGAGTCCAATTTGTGTTCTCGGAATGTGTGGTGACACATTCGACATGTCTGTGTTGCTGCAGTCGGAGAGTCTGGTGGGGGAAGGAGACAATGTTTTCTCTGTTGATGCTTTTGTTTAGCTTGAGATATACGATCAGTTTCGAACCGTGCTTTGCCTTTGCAAATAGAAGCATACTATGAACATCTGACCTTGGTCACTGTTTTCCAGGTTTCAGTGTTGATATTACATTTCTTCAGGTTGCATGAAGGTTGTATTATCGGTATGTTCTTGATTTGTGGCCACACACCAAGAAGATACTGAGAGGTACCATCTAGAGACCCCCAGTAGTAAAGCCGATATGTGAAATATTTGGAAGAATAGCATGTTTGATGATACCAGCATGAAATTTGGCACACAGCTAGAATATACCTCAATGATGAATTCTGTCTATAAGGCCATCTCAGAATCAACCTGTGTAAAAAATGAAGATGGCTGCCACTGGTTCTTATAAAGTCTTTGATATGGTAGATTAAATCAATTGCAGGGGTGGGAAATCTTATTTATGTGTATTATATATCTCAGAAGAGTGATTTTACTGACCATACAGCAGTTGAAAATGATAAAGAATTACCATCTGGGGGCAAAACATGAGATTATTGTCATTTCAACACATTTTCACAATTTCGAAATAATGGTCAGGCAGCTTAGAAGGTGATGGGGACACATTGGATAAAAGCACCAATTTTGCATAAATGCTCTCCATCTCCATCATTTTCAATGTTTGACCACAGGAGAAAACAAATTAGAGAAAGCACTGGAGAAACTAGAAACAGCCATGAGCTAAATGTCTGAAATGGACAATGATGAAATCCTGCTGATCGGTTACTTGTGTTTGTTTGTTGGGGATTTACGTCCTGGCAACATCTATGGTCATATCAGGATGGGTAGCGACTTGTGGCTATGCATTCATGGTGCTTCATTGTGTCGCCCCACTCGGAGACCAGGGCGCTAGCACCATGATGCGATATCCCACTCAGCAAACAGATCCTTAAAGTATTTTACAACAGCTCATGGATCAAAAGATCAAAGCCTCCACCAGGATGATGAAAGATAGAAGTGAGATCATTGACCTGGCATTCACAAATATAAATACTGTACTGGCAGAATGGAACTAGTCTAATATATGATTGATTGATTGATTGGTGGTTGCTTTATGCCGTGTCGGCAGCATAGGGCATATTCACGGCAAGAAATGTTTGTTTTTTGTTCAAACCATTGCTTTTACATGTAAAAGCAGAAATCAATTATGTGCCAATAGACACTAATTAAATTAGAAAGCTCACAATCATATATTTGTGGTCAAGGGAAAGAAATTCCCATAGAAAAAGAAAAGTTTTATTAATAATTGATAGAATCCATTTAGTAAACTATATAAGGTGGTACAGTCCAGCTGCCCTCAAAAAGGCTAAAATGTTTTCCTGTTTTACCTTAGTAAAAAGGTCATGCATATGATATATGCTGAATGTTGATGAGTTCTGCCTATTATCAAATCAGCATTAAAAGTAGTCCCGGCAGGAATGGAACTAGTCTAATATATGATGAATGTGGATTGGCACTGCCTATCATCAAATCACCACTAAAAGTAGTTCCGGCAGAATGGAACTAGTCTAATATATGATGAATGTTGATGAGCACTACCTATCGTCATATTACCATTAAAAGTAGTCCCGGCAGAATGGAACTAGTCTAATATATGATGAATGTTGATCAGTACTGCCTATCATCAAATCACCATTAAAAGTAGTCCCGGCAGAATGGAACTAGTTTAATATATGATGAATGTTGATGAGCACTGCCTATTGTCAAATCACCACTAAAAGTAGTTCTGGCAGAACGGAACTAGTCTAATATATGATGAATGTTGATGAGTTCTGCCTATTGTCAAGTCACCACTAAAAGTAGTTCCATGACAACGGAACGAGTCTGATATATGACTCGACCAGGAATTGAACTCCTGACCTTCCGCATGGAAGCCTTCGCGCTACCAATTCGGCCACTGCGTCCGGTCTCCACTTAATTAAAGTTGCATTGTCCGATGATGTTGAGTTTCTGTAATTTTTCTGATAAATAGATTAACATGATCGTTATAATCGACCTTACTTTAGCTTCAAGTCCTGTTTATTTTAAAGTGCAAACATGTCAAATTAGTTTTGGCAATCTTGCTAAAACTCTGACACCACAGGCTTTAGCAGTAACATGTTCTATTAAAGTGCATCAGTACTCCCTGCTATGTGGCAACAATTGCTTAATACATGCATCAGTATCTAAGTTAAATATGTAAAATCAATTCCAGATAATAGACTACATCACGGTTCCGACTGCGCATGCATTGAAAACGGCGCCGGGAGCAAAGCAAAGGCGTACGGCCATTGAGTTTGCCAATATGCATAGGGCAAAACTAGCATTTTATTAAAAATAACTAGAAATACATAACAATTTGGCATAAACATGTATGCACACATGCAATATAACGATCTGATGAATATAGCTAAGACAAAACTAGCCATAGATAAACATGTTGAGCTAAGAAACATACAATTCCACACAAAACAATCAGTGATATCCACATCACCATTATTAATTCTTGTTCTAAATATTAAAATGCCAAATCTGTCAACATACACTTGTATCAGATAAATATATAACCAATATCTAATTAACCCTACTAATTTTCTAGTTCAACATATGTCATTAACCATAGGATATAAATAAAAACATTAATAAAATAAATAAAACTGACTCTGGCTATGGCTCTAACACTAGTCTGAGTGCCTAGATTTGTCTTAAATCTAAATGTACATATCATAAGATGTGCTGATTATATTGATGTAAATGCAATGCTGGATAAAAGATTAATATCTTAATTTATTATATATATTTTTTTAGTTAGTATTCTATGTTTCAAACAAGAGCTGAGATCAGCTGAAACTAGCACATTTATAGCTGCACTGAGTATGTGCCATGTGCTTCTGGGGGGGCGGGGGGGGGGGGTGCTCTGATGCATCCCACAATGCACCGCGCCGCTGGAACCGTGATGTAGTCTTTGTTTTTGTTTTGAAAATTTGATGCTGCATCGGACTATGCAGCTTTAATGAGCATCTTTTGTTAAAAAACACAAACGCATCAATACACACATGGATTACTCATGCTTACGAGACACATACTACATGTGTGATGAGGCTTCTTTTTATATCAGTGCAATTTAATGATGGTGGTTTACTGTATTTTGATTGCCGTGTTTTCTTCTCACGGTGACAGCGCCTGTAGTATGTCATTTTGGTCGCCATTGTCCCTCCGTCACCCAACCACCACTTTAAGCACCTCCAACACAGAAGAGCTCCACAGGGGAAGAGCTCCACTAACTGACAGTGACGCTGACATAATGGTGGCTCGGCCGGTGACTCGAGGCTGTCATTCACCTCTCGAGATTGCGTTATTTATTTTGTCAGCGTGAACTTTGTGTACAACGGAAGCCAGCTGTCCGGTCTGGTGTGAGATGATGAGTGGCAGGCAGTCAGTCTCCCGCTCTTTCTTCCTCCGTTCTGAGACCAGACGAGATGGCCAAATGAGTTGAGCGTCCGTCTCCTGTTTTGGGAGATCGGGGGATTCGAATCCATGGATTTGAATGCTGGTCGATTCAAACCAATGACTTAAAAATGTATACTTGTCGCTTACTAGCCAGGCTCTCAGCATTATTAGGATAGGGCAAGGACTGGTTGACTCAGTGTCAGGATAATGTGACTGAGTGGGATATCAGGTCATGTTGCTGGTGGCCTGGTCTCTGTTTTACTTCATTGTGGATGTAACTAAAATAAGATGTCATGGTGCATTCAATCCGCAGGTGACGTCATTGTTTCGGAGGGACTCAGCATGACCTTGTGTTATTGTAGACGTCAACTTTAGTGTTTGCTCAGAACCTTCACCTGAGTGAACATGTGACGTCACACCTGTGACTTTGCCCCGACACAGCAGGGAGGATGTCCCGAAGACTTAAGCCCCAGTCACACTATGGCTTGTGAGCGCTTGCGATCACTTTGCGGCCACTTTGGACCAAAAAACCCACAGTCACTGGCGACCTCCTTGCGACCAAAGCAATGGTCACCGATCTCCTTGCTGCAAAGAGATTCTTAGTGCAGTTGCTGCAAACTCCTTGTGACCAAAATGGTCGCAATGAGGTTGGCGACCACTGAGGGCCATTTTGTGACTACTAGCCATCATTTTGCGACAATTTCACCACAACTTGCGACCTCTTTGCAACCAACCCTTTTTGTGGTCGCAAAGTGATTGCAAGCGGTCACAAGCAATAGTGTGACTGGGGTATTACTTCAGACTCAATGGAAACGAGGTGGCTCCCTTATTGGCCTCGGGGTGGGTACCTTCGATCCTAAATATAGCTTAACCCAATCCAGCTCCACAGGCAGAGCACATTCAGGTCCATGTGCTCTAAATTAAAGTAGGGACTACACTTGACTGTTATCTTTCTTGTTTGTTGGGGTTTATGTCCTCGCATAGCAACATCTGAGGTCATATCAGGATCGGCACTGACTTGTGACAGTGCGGAGTCATGGTGGCTTTATAGTGCTGATTCAATGTCTAAGCATGTCGCCTTGTCGTGCGTGTTGTTGGCACGAGGTGGCGCCACTGCCCATCGGTGTTATGTTGTCCAATTAGACTTTCTTTAAAGTTGTATAGTCCCATGATAACATAAATATTTCTAAAGCAAAATGCTTATCTAGATTTAAACCTACATATTCAAGTATGTATACAAGTATGTATAAAACTACATATTCAAAGGACCAGACGGGATGGCCGAATGAGTTAGAGTGTCCGTCTCCCGACCCCGGTCTAGTCAAACCAATGACTTAAGAATTGATACTTGTCGCTTCCTAGACTGGCGCTCGGCATTATTAGAATAGGACGAGGATTGGTTGGCTCGGTGTCAGGATAATGTGACTGAGTGGGATATCAGGTCATGGTGCTGGCAGCCTGGTCTTCCAGTGGGGCAGCACTATAAAGTTGTCATGAGTGCGCACTGTCACAAGTCGGTACGCGCCCTGATATGACCTTAGATGTTGCAAAGACGGCACCTAACTCTATCCAATCTTTAAAATACTGGTGTACTTATTAATTTATTCTAAGTCAATTTAATAGAACCTGTTAATGCTGAAACCTGATCAGAGTTTTGACGGGCACGTCGAAACTAATTTTGCATGTTTACATTTCAAGTATCTCATAAGTTGGTCATTTAAAATCAAAGTTACTTCAAACTAAAGTAAGGTAGATTATAACGATCAACCTAATATACTTATCTCAGAAAATGACAGATACTCTATCAAAATCATCTGACTATGAAACTTTAAATAAATATACTGAGGTAATTCGACACCGGTGTTCATTAGATGGTGCAACAAATTGCCAAGTGTAGCCGGTACTTAAGAGTAGGAGAACAGGGGAGTACACATGGCGATATAGTCCTCAGTGCAATCTGAAGCCCCAGTCAGACCTCACCGGATTGAGGAAACGGACAGAAACCGGACACTGTCCGGTGAAATACGGCAATGTACGGTTTATATACGGTACCCATCCGGCGTGTCCGTTCTATCTCCGGTGGTGTCCGGTGGTGTCCGGTGGTCTCCGGTACACGTTTTGAACATGCACTAAACTTGTACCGGACACCGCCGGACTGAGGTGTACAGTTGGTGTCCGTTTTAAGTCCGTTTAGTCCGTTTCATGTCCGTTTCATGTCCGTTACTCATCCGTTAGGTGTCCGTTTTGTATCCTGAAGAGTCCGTTGACGGTGCTGCGGGAATTCGGTCCGTCGGTTTTTGGCGCGTCCGTGAACAGTCCGGTAGGTGTCCGGTAGGTGTCCGGTTGGTGTCCGGTTGGTGTCCGTTTGGTGTCCGGTCCATCCGTTTGACGTCCATTTGACGTCCACTTAACGGCCATTTAGCGTCCGTTTAGTGTCCTTTTAGCATCCGTTTAGCGTCCGTTTTGCCTGGCGGCCGTTGCAACAGTTCGACACCGGACTAGACAATTTTTTGTCCGGTGGTGTCCGGTACTCAGTACGGTAAGGTCTGACTGGGCCTTGAAGCATGCACATGTATGAAGGTATATTCTGAATAACAGTGCTACCGGTAGGCATACTATGTGATGAAACTGTTGGGCAATGCAGTTAGATATTTATAGAACCCTAATAGTCCAGTGGCTGGCTGGTGAGGTATGGTCACGTGATATTAGCATTGCAAACTACTTGAGGAGCGGGATGTAGCTCAGGCATCTTGATCATCCTATCGATCGCGCTAAATGGATAAATTTGCAGTTTGGGATATTTTCCGTTCCAACCAGCGGTCCACAACTGATCCATGAAAGGCTGTGGTATGTGTTGTCCTGTCTGTGGGAAAGTGCATATAAAACTTAAAAGACCGTTTTCTGCTTAACGGAAAGAGTAGTCTATGTGGCAGCAGCAGGTTTCCTCCAAAGAAATATGTCCGTATGTTGACGTTTCACGACCAATAGCCGTTGAGATGAAAATCAATGGGCTCGTGTGGAGTCAAAGCCGAGTCAAACCAATGACTTACAAAATTGGTACTTGTCATTACCTAGCCTGGCGCTTGGCATTAATAGAATAGGACAAGGACTGGTTTGCTCAGTATCAGGATAATGTGACTGAGTGGGATATCGCATCACGGTGCCAGCGGTCTGGTCACCCAGTTGGGCAGCACTATAAAGTCGCCATGAGTGCGCGCTGTCAAATGTCGGTATCCATCCTGATATGACCGTAGATGTTGCCAGCACGTAAAACTCCGTCCTGTGTGTGACCTTAGATGTTGCTAGGATGTAAAATGACAAAACAAACAAACCCAACACCCACCTCCACATGTCCCACCCCCACCTCCACACACTCCACTCCCACCTCCACACACTCCACGCCCACCTGCATATGTCCCACATGCATCTTCAGACATCCCACGCCCACCACATTATAGCCCACGCCCACCTCCACATGCCCCATGTGCACATTCAGACATCCCACGCCCACCTTCTTATAGCCCACGCCCACCTCCACATGTCCCATGTGCACATTCGGACATCCCACGCCCACTTTCTCACACACCACGCCCACCTCCTAATAGCCCACGCCCACCTCCATATGTTCTACGTGCACCTTCAGACATTCCACGCCCACCTCCACACACCCAACGCCCACCTCCACACGTCCTAACCCCCCGACCCCCACATGCCCCAGCACCCCGTTCCACATGCTTCATGCCAACTCCAACGAACTCCCCCCCCCCCCCCCCCATCCCCACCGCCCCTTTCACTCCCGCCTCACCTTCACCCACCATCTGCCTATCAACCCCTACATTCACCAACTCTCCCCTCTCCTCCATCCCCCTCTCCTCCCCTCTCCCCCTCTCCCCTCTCCCCTCTCCCTCTCCCCCTCCCACTCCACCCCCCCCCCTCTCCCCCCCTCCCCTCCCCTCCCCTCTACTCCATTCTCCCCTCTTCCGTCTCCCCTCACCCCTCTCCATTCTACCCCTCTCCCCCCTCCTCCCCTCTCTCCCCTCTTCCTCTCCCCTCTCCCCTCTCCCTCTCCCTTCTCCATTATCCTATCCCTCCCATCTCCCACTTCTTCCCCTCTCCGCACTCCCCCTCTCCCCTCTCCCCTCTCCCCTCTCCTCTGTTCCCTCTCCCCTCTCGCCTCTCTCCTCTCAGCTCTCTCTCCTCTCTCCCAACCAGTGGTCCACAAATGGTTCATCAAAGGCTGTGGCAGGTACTGTCCTGTCTGTAGGAAAGTGCATATTAAAGACCCCTTGCTGCTTATCGCCTACGAGGGGGGGGGGGGGGTCCTCTAAAGAAATATGTCAGAATGACCATATGTTTAACGTCCAATAGCCAATGATAAAAATCAATGTGCTCTAGAGCCCCCGTTAAATAAAACAAACTTTCCTCTCCTCTCCCCTTCCCCTCCTCCCTCCTCCCACCCCCTTCCCCACCTTTCACCCCTTCCTCCTGTCACGTGACCGCCCTTCCCGCCGCTCGCTGTCCGCGCACCTAATTAATAATTCACGGCTCACTCTGCGCATGTGCAGCTCTCGGAGCTCTCCGGGCTGACTCAGATCCTCCACTCTCCAAGCAGATGGTCAGTTGCATTTTTTACGATGCGTATTTGTTTCATAGTAAATATTCAACAACAACAAAGAATGAAGGCTAAACAGTAAACTTGTCCAGATTTGAATTTGTACCTTTACTAAATTAAGGCGTTTTATATTTTGCCCCTGCACATAATAATTAATATTATTTCTCCGGGCATTTTTAGGATGCGTATTCGTTTCGTAGTAAATATTCAACAACATAAATTGAAGGCTAAACAGCGAATTTTTTGCAGATCTGAATTTGCACTCTTATTAAATTAACGAGTTTATTGTTTTATTCGTGCACATACAGGGAATCTCCATATAATACCAAACAATGGTTAAGTTTTAGGGTCATTCTGATCACTACTCCTCTGTTAAACGGCGCTGCCAACGCACATCATCATACTCTACTGATGCTACGCCATGTATGGGTTGTTAATGGCATGTTTTATTTGTGCCTACCGTACACATTTTATATTAATTTTGATCGTTTTTTTTTTACTAACTTTGGTCACTTCGACCAGAGTGGCATCCATTTTAAGCCATGTAACCGCGAACCAATGTTTATTAGGACAGTCCATTACGATGTCTTTTTTTTCTGGGACTAGATTTCATCCCCGTGCTAATTTGAGCGGCCATTAATCGACCAGAGTTGCCCTTGTGGGACGCGCAACCCCTCAATCAGACGGTACAACCGGGCTCGTTGGCCTAATCGGTAGAGCGCGGATCTCGCGTGCGGAAGGTCGGGAGTTCGGTTCCCGGTCGAGTCAAAGCAATGACTTAAAAAATTGATACTTGCCACTTTCTACCTGGTGTAAAATATTCCGATAAAACGCACTGGTGGGGGAATGCAAATGGTCTATTGGTGAAAAAGGTATATAGGGCCAGGTGCATAACTGTTTATGAGTTGCTGGTGGTGCTTGATTCATTGGTCAATAGTCATTATGTGTTAGTCAGATAGTGTGTAAGGGGAACTTGGAGCTCTACTCACTACCCCCTCCCTCCTCTGTTAGTCACCACAGACTCAGCTCAGGGCAGGTGGTGACCAAAGGGGCCAGACCTGGTGGTGGTGGGCACATCACTGTAACCATGGGGACACAGGAATGCTTGATGTTCAGTGGTACTACTGGTAGAGCTGTAGATGCTTGATTCTCATTGGAGAACACGGTCAGGTGGTATGCCATACCAGATCCATGTACCACTATAAATAATAAACTTGAGGGCTTGGCTCTCTCTCTACTTTCACTCTTTATACTCTTCCTTTCTCTTTTTGCCTGTATTGATTTCACTATAGCCTGCCTACACAAACACAGATTCCAGCCGTGGACTTTACACTGGCGTTCGGCATTATTGTGATAGGTTAAGGACTGGTTGGCTGAGTGTCAGGATAAAATGTGACTGAGTGGGATATCGAGTCATGGTGCTGGTGGCCTAATTTCCCGGTGGTGCAGCACTATAATATAAAGTCACCATGGTGATGGTGGTGGTGGTCGTGGTGGTGGTCGTGGTGGTGTTGGTGATGGTTACAATGGTGAAGGTTGTGGTGGGGTGATGGGGGTGGCAATGATGGTAACGGTCATGGTCATGGTGATGGTCATGGGCATGGGCATGGGCATGGGTGTGGGCATGGGCGTGGGCATGGGTGTGGGCGTGGGCCTGGGCGTGGGCGTGGGCGTGGGCGTGGGCGTGGGTGTGGGCATGGGCTTGGGTGTGGACGTGGGCGTGGGAGTGGGCGCGGGTGCAGGCACAGGCGCGGGAGTGGGCGTGGGTGTGGGCGTGGGCGTGGGTTTGGGCGTGGGCGTGGGCGTGGGCATGGTTGTGGGCGTGGGCGTGGGCGTGTGCATGGGCATGGGCATGGGCATGGGCATGGGCATGGGCATGGGCATGGGCATGGACATGGACATGGGCATGGTTTGATTGATTGATTGATTGGTGGTATAGTTACGCCGTGTCGGCAGCATATGCCATATTCACGGCGGATGGTGGTGGTGGTGGTGATGGTGATGGTGGTGATGGTGATGGCTATATGATGGTTATGTGATGGTGATGGTGATGATCATGGTTGTGATGATAATTGTGATGATGGTCAATGTGATGGATGGTGACGGTAATTTTGATAGTGAAGGTCATGGTCATGGGTAGATGGTCATGAACATGGTCGTGGTCATGATCACGGTCATGTCTTGGTCATGGTCATGATGACAATGCTCGACAAGTTTGTGGAGGAAATAAGCACAATTTAAAATGGTCTCCATTTTGTGTAAAAATAGGAATGCCGATTCCCCGCACCATTCAAACCCCATCCCACACACCCCCACACCCACACCCCTACACACCACACCCACACCCACACCCACACCCATCTGCTGCGTGGTGCAGTTTCAGAGCCCGTGCTTGGAGAGTGGAAACGCGCTGTTCGTCGTCACGTGACGTCCTCTATCCGAGTGCGCATGCTCGCCTTCCCGGAAATGCTGGTTGGCACACGGTCACGTGACCGCCATCACCACGTCATGAAATACCACATCGTCACGTCATCCTCCGACACGAGATGGCGCTGGCCGCAGGCCCTCAACAGACGCGGTGGACGAATCGGCAGAGCGCAGGCTTCCCATGCGGAAGGTCGGGAGTTGGAATCCCAGCCGAGACAAACCAATGACTTATCAAATTGATACTTGTCATTACCTAGCCTGGCGCTCGGCATTAATAGGATAGGGGAAGGATTGTTTGGCTCAGTGTCAGGATAGTGTGACTGTGTGGGATATCGGGTCATGGTGTCGGTGGCCTGGTCTCCCAGTGGGGCAGCACTATAAAGTCACCATGAGTGTTCACTGTCACAAGTCGGTGACAGTCCTAATATGTCCTCTGATTTTGCTAGGATATAAAACAAAATCAAGCAAACAAGCAAGCAAGCCCGCAGACTTGGTAGTGAGTGAGAAGTTGCATAGTCCGATGGTTTTGATTTTCGGCCATTTTCTGAGATAACTACAGTAGATAGATCGCTATAATTACAGTCTACTTTAGTTTGAAGTAACTTTTAAATTAATTTTGGCAAGCACGTCAAAATTCTGATACCAGCAGATGGGGAGTAACTGTTATCCTATTGAGTTCTTCCATTTAGATATGCGTAGAAAGGCAAATAAATATATTCATAAATATAAGTATAATTCAATTAAAAAAATAATTTTTCTTGAGGATTTATACTGCCTATCATGGATAAGTCTGAATAGACTTGTTTTCACCATCACACAGTTTGTCAATAGAAAACCTGAGCCTACACTTTTACCGACCCAATGGATTTTTAACCTCCCACAACACATAGACATGGCATGAGAGGAACTGCCTTTGATGATGCTGTAAGTTATACACAGGGGTGGAAATCCAAATTGGCAGAGGTGGGGGGATGGGGAATTGAACCGCCGACCTTCAGATTAGTAGTCCGACCTAGAAAACAGTCTAACTACTCCTCTACAGAGAACACCACGATTCATTTTCATTTTAAATTCATTTTGTTCTCCTTTCATTTCGAACTGTCACAATTACTACAAGTCTGACAATAAACCATATTTTCCCATGGCCTGATCTCCAACCCCGCCTCCCCCAACCGTCCGACCCCCCCCCCCCCACACACACACCCCTCCTCACATTTCCCCCGACTGAGGCCCCCTAATTAACATGTGTGTAAAACAAACAGAAGGGTCAGGAATGCCGACCTTAGGCCAACAAAAATATAATTGGTGATCGTCCCCGCCCGTGCCTGAAAAATCCCCCGCCCCTGATTTTTTTTTTTTTTTAAACTGTTAGAAATGCGTCGGGGTAGCAGCAATTCAATTTTCATATCAATTTTTTAGTCATTGGTTTGACACGGCCAGGGTTTGAACCCAAGAGTCCAAATCCCACGATTTACCAGAACAAGAGGCGGATACTCAACTCATTCGGCCATCGATACTCAACTCATTCGGCCATCGTGTCTAGTTATATATTACGTCTACATCATATACCAGAAAATAATCAAATATAAATAAAAACCACCCGCCCGACCCCCATTTGTGTGATCAAAAGGACAATCACCATTTATTTTTTCATTTGGCCTTACTCAGACCGCTAACGGTCCAACAACGCGTCCCTTATTTGTCGATAGTCCAGCGGACCCTTGTTTCCCACCTGAACCACTTGCCACATTCACACGAGCCCCAGACACAGGCAGCTCTGTGCGCGGGAAAACTCCTGCACCACAAACAACCACGGCGCCGAATGTCGTCTGCTCGATCCAAAAGTCGGCTGCTCGATCCAAAAGTCGGCTGCTCCGTCCGAAAACTCGAATATGATCAATGAATACTCATTAAAAAGTGGTTATTTTTAGATAAATAACACTTTTTTCATTGAAATAATAGCCCTTTGTTTAATTTATGTGCAGACGGTGATATCTAGTGCGTGATTTGGTGTCATTTTTGGGCCTTGTGGCGGTGAGAGGGTTTATACTCACAGCGGTAGGCGGAGACCACCCAAGACTGGTGGTGGGTAAAACAATGGAGGGGTGTGTGTACCTGGACGGGAATGGCCCACCTTCTGTAACTGTCACCACCTACCCCCCTACCCCCTTGTCCCCTGCCCCCCTACCCCGCCTACCACCCTAAACCCCCTAAAGGGCTACCCTGGGCAGGCCTCAGTGGTGTTAAACCAGACGGGATGGCCAAATGAGGTAGAGCGTCCGTCTCCCTTGCTGGTAGATCGTGGGGTCGTGGGTTCGAACCCAGGTCGAGTCAAACCAATGACTTAAAAATGTATACTTGTCGCTTCCTAGCCATGTGCTCGGAATTATTAGGACAGGGCAAGGACTGGTGTACTCAGTGTCAAGATAATGTAACTGAGTGGGATACCAGGTCATGGTGCTGGCGGCCTAATTTCCCAGTGGGACAGCACTATAAAGTCGCCATGAGTGTGCACTGTCACAAGTCAGTACCCATCCTGATATGACCTTAGATGTTGCTAGGACCTAAAATAACAACAAACAAAACAAACCATAGTGCTAAAGTTGCATAAATATCAAATATTCAAAACAAAAACACTGATCTAGATTTGAACTTACATATCTTACTTTGAATACATGTACACTTAAAGTTTCATAGTCCGATGGCTTTGAGTTGTTATCATTTTTCTGAGATAAATATATTAAGTTGATTGTTATAAACCATCTGACTGTAATTTGAAGTAACTTTTATTTTAAATGGTCAGCTTTTGATATATTTTAAGTGCAAACATGTCAAATATATTTTGGCAAGCATGCCAAAACTCTGCCACCATAGGCTTCTGTAATAATTGGTTCTATTAAACTGATTCACTTGCCAACAATTGCTTAATAAGTACATCAGTGCAGATAGATACGTAGAATCAAATATAGATAATAAATAAATTGGGTTATGAAAATGTGATGTGATTCAGCACACTATCCAGCATTAAATACAAAGTCAATTTAATAGGACATGTTACTGCTGAAGCCTATGGGGTCACAATTTTGACATGCATGTCAAAATTAATTTGTCATGTTTACACTTCAAATATCTCCCAAGTCCGTCATTTTAAATCAATGTTACTTCAACCTAACAGAAGGCAGATTATAACAACCAACCTAATATATTTATCTTAGAAAATTACAAAAACTCAAAACCATCGGACCATGCAACTGATCACCTTTTTCTCTCCACCCCGTCATGATTCCCATCCCGCTCCCCCCCCCCCCTTTGCTCCCCCCCCCCTGATGTCTCTGACCAGTACCCACCGGAAGCCAACTCACAGTCAGATGGAACCGCCTTTGGCGGTGCCCATATAGTGCTGCAGATTGTCATCCTTTAGTGCGCCAACACGACTGAAACCTCCCGAAAAACAACAACAAACCATGCAACTTTAAGTACCAAACACACACTCCAACACCCAACACCCAACACCCCAATACTCCAACACCCCAATACCCCAATACCCAACACCCAACACCCAAACACACCAACACACCAACACACCAACACACCAACACACCAACACACCAACACTCCAACACACCAATACACCAGCACACCAACACACCAACACACCAATATCTCAACACCCCAACACCTCAACACCCCAACACCTCAACACCCCAAAACACCAACACACCAACACACCAACACACCAACACTCCAACACCCCAACACTCCAACACCCCAACACATCAACACACCAACACCCCAACACCACAACACTCCGACACCCCGACACACCAACACACCAACACCCCAACACTCCAACACCCCAACACCCCAACACTCCAACACCCAACACCCCAACACCCCAACAACCCCAACCCACCCCAACACCCCAACACCCCAACACCCCAACACCCCAACACCCCAACACCCCAACACCCCAACACCCCACAACCCCAACACCCCACCCCACCACCCCAACACACCGACACCCAGACACACCAACACCCCAACACCAAGCCACCACCCCCACCACCCCACCACCCCACCACCCCAACAACACCGACACACCAACACCCCAACACCCCCACATCCCAACACCCAACACCCCAACACCCCCACACCCAAACCCCCCAACACCCCAACACACCCAACACCCCAACACCCCAACACACCAACACCCAACACCACAACACCCCAACAAACAACACCCCAACACCCCAACACCCCAACACCCCAACCCCCCAACACCAACACCCCAACACGCCAACACGCCAACACGCCAACACCCCAACACACCAACACCCCAACACCCCAACACACCAACACACCAACACACCAACACACCAACACACCAACACACCAACACCCCAACACCCCAACACCCCAACACCCCAACACCCCAACACCCCAACACCCCAACACCCCAACACCCCAACACCCCAACACCCCAACACCCCAAACCCCAACAACCCCCAACACCCCAACACCCACCCAACACCCCAACACCCCAACACCCCAACACCCCAACACCCCAACACCCCAACACCCCAACACCGAAAACCCAACACCCAACACCCAACATTCCTACATTAGGTCATTAGGGATCTTCAGTTGACTAAGTTGGGAAACGCAGGGAAAAAACACAAGCCGGAAGTGATGTATTGGTTTCCATGACTTCGAGTATCCGGAGCTGAATGTCTGCTGGTCCATCCGGAAGGACTGATTCTGCGACCCAATGTGTGAACATGCCAGCTCAGAGTATCAACTTACACATCGGAAGTTCGGGTCAACGCTCCCCCCCCCCCCCCAGCCCTATCTATATCTCACCATTGACTGTATATTTAAAAGTTGAATAGTCCGGGTCAAAGGCAAGATCTACCGTGCAATCGTGCTATCCATCCTACTATACGGAGCCGAGGCCTGGACAGTGTACAGACGACAGGTGAAAAAGCTGCATGCCTTCATGATGCGACATCTGCGTTCAATGTGACTGAGTGGGATATCAGCTCATGCTGCTGGTGGCCTGGTCTTCCAGTGGGGCAGCACTATAAAGTCGCCATGAGTGCGCACTGTCACAAGTCGGTACCCGTCCTGATATGACTGATTACACAGTACAGGCTGAGTGAGCCGTCTTAGTATTATAGGGTCTTTGGTAATGGTTAGCACTCTATTCCTGGAATGGCATGACGTGTGGGTTCGAATCCTGCTCTAGACATGACATTTCCTATTGCAATAAACCCCGCCATGTGTGTACATAGGTTGTGGCAACTTGTCTCATAGTCACCTAGTGCCGTCTCGACTTCAAGGGGGGCAAATCATTTTTATTTAATTTTATATTCCAGTTATAGACCTATTTCATATGACGACAGCATGGGTATTTAGGTCAGTGCGCATGCTGTTTGACTGCAGGATGACACACTGTCACACTACAAACTCAATGGCTATGAGCAATCTTCATACAGAAAAGTGAAATATCTCTAAAACCACACCACCTAGACACAGACTGCTTGGAACATATATAGAAAACATATTCAACAAATAGATTATATTAGATTTATAAGGTCAGGGTTCTGCATTTTTATTAATTTTGAATAAAATAAACGTTTTGCACTGCGCGTACGGCAAACTCAATGCATTGTCAATGGCGGTGAGCAATCTTTATACAGAAAAAGTGAAATATCTCTAAAACCACACCACCTAGACACGAAACGAATAGATTATATTAAATTTATATGGTTAGGGTTCTGCATTTTTATTAATTTTGAACAAAATAAACGTTTTGCACTGCGCGTAACAGCAAACTCAGTGGCAGTGTGCATTCGTTCTGCAGCCAAGCTGCCCACGCATACACAATGTTTACAAACATTGAAAGGGGTCTATAGTCTGGGACTTATAGTCAGGGCAGAGTAGGGAATACATTTACTTTCGTATGTGTATTTCTTTTTCACGGATAAACACACAGAGGAACAATTCTCTGGTTAGATTTTATCTTGTAGCAGATTCTTTCAACTATGTGTTCTGTCTGAACAGAGTTTTTTTTAAACACAAGGTAAACATTAACATGTGCTCTTTTAGTAGTTGTTGGGACTTGAAATAAAAACATTAACTGCCTCGGGATTCCTGTATGAGGTTATTGACAGAAAGAAAAGTGAAATAAGAAGTAAGCTTTCTTTGGAGGAACTAGCTTTTCAAACATTTCAACATAATGCATTTGCAGAAATGAGGTCCAGAATTTGAACAATATCACTGTTAGCATATATATATATATATATATATATATATATATATATATATATAATCTGCTTGTTTATAGGGGTCTGTACGTCCTTTCAACATCCAAGGGCATATCAGGATGGGTAGCGACTTGTGACAATGCGCACTCATGGTGACTTCATAGTGGGGCAGCACTATAAAGTCGCCATGAGTGCGTGCTGGCACAAGTCAGTACCCATCCCGATATGACCCTAGATATGACTTCATAGTGCTGCCCCACTGAGAGACCAGGCCACCAGCACCATGACCCAATTTCCCACTCAGTCATATTATCCTGATACTGTCCTAACCAGTGATTGACCTATCCTAATAATGTTGAACAACAGGCAGTGGCAAGTATCAATTTTATAATTCATTGATTTCACTCGACCAGGAATCGAACTCCCGATCTCCTGCACGCGTTTTGGGCGCTCTACCAAAGTAGATGTAGAAATTAGCAATATGTATTGGCTACAACTTCAGCTCATGAACCCTATACACTGTATTAAACTTGTATAATTATGTGAATAACGGCTGCCATTACCCAAAGACCCTATAACACTAAGACGGCTCCCTCAGCCTGTACTGTGTAATCAAAATGATCAAACCCACTACTTGGTGCGCTGGCTGTTCTCTTGGTTAAGCAGTTGCTATATTATATGTATAAATCTATAAATGAATGTGAAAGATGTGTGATGATGGTGATGCTGATGATGATGCTGATGATGATGTGTATTTCTTCATAGCAATTTCATATTGATGTGTATCCATACTTACCTATCTCATGTATAATATAATTGTATGTGTTTACATGTGAAACACCAACCAGCAGCCAGGCTGATCAAACCCACCACAAGGTGGCACTGCAAAATTTACATTACCATGGGAGAGATAGGGAGTGAGCGGTCTTAGTATTATAGGGTCTTTGCATTAACTTTCCATAAAATCACTTTTCTAGACGTACCTGTCTAAGGTAATGGCGTATGGCAAACTATATATGGTTACACTAAAGCTCGCCGTCTGGATATGACCAGACCCGACATTAAAACTTAGTACAACTATTCCAAATTAATAGGGAACATAACTTCGAAATGTTGTAACTTATTGGTTTGACTTGACTGGGAATTGAACTCCCGAGCTCGCGTATGGGAGGCCTGCACTGTACCGATTCGACTACCACCTCCGGTTTTATGTGTGATGAAATGTACAAAAGTAACTAAAGTTTTAAAACTATTTGTCGAAGCTCTTTTTAAGCCAAATCTGTTTGTAAGCGGGGTATCAGAAACTATATTCCAGCTAAAATGCAGAAAATCTTTATACAGTATAACCCCGTTAAACCAAGCTCGGTTAAACCAAATGATAGGTCAATCCAAACTTTTTTCGTCGGCCCGGCAAAATACTACCATTTATCATATAAAAAAGTTGGTTAAACCAAAGTTGGTTAATCCAAATTATCGGTTATTCCAAACAAAATTGTCGGACCCCAGGCCACTGCGGTATGGTTAAACCAAACTTTCATGTGGTTATTAGGTCATCTGAGACCCAACCAACTTTTTTTATATGATAAATGGTAGTATTTCGAAGGGACCCTAGATATTTGTTTGGATTAACCGATCATTTGGTTTAACCGAGCTTGGTTTAGCGGGGTTATACTGTATGTACATAAAAAACAATAATCAAAGTGTCCACATACATTGTATATTACATGTGCAATACATGATTCCTGAAAGTCAAAGTCGAAGCCAAAGCTCGGTTAAACCAATGATCGGTTAATCCAAACAAATTTCTAGGGTCCCTTCAAGTTTGGTTTAAATGGGTTGTACTGTAATCGTTGAAGCCATCGGTCACAGCCAAGTCTCTGTGCAAGCAGGTATACTTGTCGCTACCTAACCTGGCATTCAGCATTACGACGATCAGGCAAGGAGCAGTTGAATGAGGAAGACTAATTGTCGGCGATTGAAATTTCCCATGATTAATCAACTAATAAATGTACACACAAACCTATCCCTGTTTTTTTATCAGAACCCACAAAAAGAACAGATGGGCGAAGGAGGAAAGGAGCAGGGGAAGCCTTCAATGATTTTGTGAATGACGTCATGGGCGTGGTTATGCTGTCAACTCTGTGGAGAAGCATTATGCAAACCTCCATAATCCATCATAGAGCAGTGACAGGAGCACGGGTATTAAAACATGGTCATACAATGCAAGCCTCAGACACAGATGTAAAATATTCCGATGACGCATTGGTGGGGGAATGCAAATGTTCTACTTATGAAAAAGGTATTTAGGGCCAGGTGCATAGATGTGTTTATGTAGTCTCTGGTGGTACTTTACTCATTGTAAATAGACATTGTGGTGCTAGTGAGATAGTGTGTAAGGGGCAGTTGGAGCTCTACCCACTACCCCCTCCCCCCGTCTGCTAGTCACGGATCACCACACACACTCAGCTCAGGGTAGGTGGTGACCAAAGGAGCCACACAGGAATGCTTGATGTTCATTGGTAGAGCTGTAGATGCTTTATTCTCATTGGAGAATATGGTCAGGTGATATGCCATACTGGATCCATGTACCACTATAAATAATAAACCTGAGGGATTGGCTCTCTCTCTACTTTCACTCTTTATACTCTTCCTTTTTCTTTTTGCCTGTATTGATTTCATTATAGCCTGCCTACACAACCACAGATTCCAGCCCTGGACTTTATTCAGAGTTCATTATACAGACAGGGCATATATGTTTTATACTGTGGCATAATCAGCAGAGCGCGGGCCTCGTGTGGGGAAGGTCGGGAGTTCGGTTCCCAGTGGAGTCAAACTAATGACTTTAAAATTGATACTTGTCGCTTCCTAGCCTGGCGCTCTGCATTAATAGGATAGGGCAAGGACTGGTTACCTCAGTGTCAGGATAATGTTACTGAGTGGGGTATAGGGTCATGGTTCCAGTGACCTGATTTCCCAGTGGGGCAGCACTATAAAGTTGCCATGAGTGTTCACTGTCACAAGTCGGTCCCTGTCCTGATATGAACTTAGATGTTGCTAGGACGTAAAACAACAACAACCAAACTATGTGGTCAACCACTAATTATAGCAAAAAAGGAGTTATGAAGCAGGTAGTTGGTAGGTCCTTGGAGTTTTATGTCCTGGCAATATCTAAGGTCATATCAGGATGGGTATGTACGGTAACAGTATGCACACATGGTGACTTTATAGTGCTGTCACACTGGGAAATCAGGCCAGTGGCACCATGACCCGATATCCCACTCAGTCACATCATCCTGACATTGAGCTAACCAGTTGTTTTCCTATCCTATTAATGCTGAGTGCCAGGCTAGGAAGCGACAAGTATCAATTTTATAAGTCATTGATTTGACTTGACCTGGAACCGAACTCCCGATCTCCCGAACGTGAGGCACGCGCACGGTTGAAGCAGGATCTAATATATCATATTCTATACACCACGTGTATGTACATCGCACATCGGTCATCTGGATATAGCGGCCAACTCGCCATTAAGACCACTTTGGCTTAATCTACAATATCCATATCCATATACATCACATATAGCCAAGCCACTCTTCCATCTGTCCATGAATCACGTTTTTCTTCTTTTTTTGTGATGGTTTATTTACCCTGTCCATAATGAGTAAGTCACACCACAGCTTGTTTTCATCGCTGAACAGCAATAGTCGCAATTTGGTAGTTGCCTTGTCATCTTTGCTGTTAGTAATTATGTTACTTTTGTTGGTGCCACGATTGCGACATTTTGCTGTATACCTTCCCCATGCGTTAGTATTAGTAGGGATTTGGCGGGTTTTTTATTACGCAAGTAACAAGGTAATTCAGAATTCTCAGTATTTATAGCCAAATTTAAATATCCATATATATGTCTCGATATGCTTCCTATTGAAAATATATCCTTAACAAATTCTCCCGGGGAATATATCTTTATATGAACTATATATACATATACATACATAAATACATATATATATATGCATATATATAACCTGTCCAGTATGTAGGCGTGCATACCAAAATTAATTTGACATGTTTTCACTTCATATATTTGGGAAGTTAATCCTTTAAGTAAATCCCACCAACATGACCTTAAATGTTGCTAGGATGTAAAACACAAACAATATATATATACCTGACACATTTGATATATTGGGGCAGGTGGGTGGGAAGGGTGAGAAGCACCAAGCAGTTTTTTTGTTTGTTGTAAACATAGTTTATTCACTGAATAAAGTCTTTTGTCAGCACGCCGTGGCACTGGTATAATGACTGATGTACCACCTCCACAACCAGTGGTCGACAACTGGTTCATCAAAGGCTGTTGTATGTGATGTCCTGTCTGTGGGAAAGTGCATAGAAAAGACCCTTTGCTGCTTATCGGAAAGAGTAGCCTATGTGGCGGCAGAAGGTTTCCTCCAAAGAAATATGTCAGAATGACTTTATGCTTGATATCCAATAGCCGAAAATCAATGTACTCTAGAAGTGTCGATAAATAAAGCAAACTTTTTTGATGCACCACCTCCACCCCAACCCCCACCTGTATCATACCCGTGGGAAAGCCGTCAGCTAAATTCCCAGGCACCAATAAACCAAGCTATGCTTGGCCAAGTCACTGCGCTGAGAGAATGTCCTATATTTATTGGCTTTCTTCTGTACTCCATAACTGAGTTCATCTACACGAATGTAACAGATTTTCACACCCCTTCATTCGCATATTATCAAGGGGCGGTTTTTTATTGTTTTTTTTTATGTTGTTGCTTTTTTCTCCCCCCTTCGCATTGAAATTCTTCCGCCAGTTCGGAGGCAATTATCCCTGTCTTGCGGAGGGCGCCACAAAGAAACATTTTAATTTTTCATTTTTTTAGAAGTTTATTTAAGCGTTGTCCCTCTGACAAGTTTTATCGCATCGTTCCGATTTCTGAATGGTGTTAGTGACATTGTGCAAAATGGATTGGGTGGTTGGTTGTTGTTGTTTTACGTCCTGGCAACATCAAAGGTCATATCAGGACGGGTACCGACTTGTGACGGTGCGCATTCAAGGGGAATTTATAGTGCAACCTCACTGGGAAATAAGGCCACTGGCACCACGATCCGTTATCGCACTCAGTCACATTATCCTGAGACTGAGCTAACCAGTCCTTGTCCCATCCTAATCATGCCAAGCACCTGGCTAGGAAGCGACAAGTATCAATTTTAAAGTCATTGGTTTGACTCGACCAGGAACCGAACTCCCGACCTTCCGCACGTGAGGCCTGCACTTTACCGACTAGGCCACCGCGCCCGGTCATAGTGCAAAATGAGGCCATATGATTAAATATCAATCATGCCAAATATTCACACTGCGTGATAAATATCGATTGCATCACTGGATCATTACAATAACCTTGGCATACTTTAATACTGTTATAATTCTACCCAGGCTCCACAAGCGATATGGTGTGTGCTTTATATGTTCAATAATGAACGCTATAAAAAGCACTGATTGTGAAGAGTAATGCTAGGTACACACCTACCGTTTACGACTCGCGCACTAAAACTTTGCGCCCGACGCGACCCAATCGCGAACCGATGGCGATTAAAACCGAAGATAAGGGATGCGCACATATACCGACTGGCGCGCGCACATATACCGTCCGATTCGCGACTGCGAGCCACGCACCTGGTTGGTTTTGCGCGAACTACGTCACCATCAGCGCCATCTAGCACTTTCCTTGCGCCGATTCGCGACTGCGGCGCATGCACCAGGTGGATTTTGCGGGAACTACGTCGCTATCAGCGCCATCTAGCAGTTTCCTTGTGCCTGCCGCGGGTCGGGTTTTGCGCGAACCTGAGCGCCGTCTGGCTTTATTCTGTTATCAGACTATATTTTACTCTCATGGACAATTTCCTTGCGCCTGTAGCCTCTCAGTCACGATTTACTTGACCTAACTTTATTAGACTATATTTTACTGTATTTCCACCATCGCAATCTCCGTCTCGCTCGTCCAGTCCGCCATTTTTATCAGTTGTGTATGTAGAAGAAAGGAGGAGTGCGTCTGGCAGGAGAAGGAGGCTGAGTGGCGAGAGAGGGCAGAGAGGCTGGGTTATAAGGGAGGGAGAGAGCGGGGGGGGGGGGTTACGCAACGCAACGGTCGCGGGCTGGGGGGGGGGGGAGGGAGAGGGGGGGTACTCCTCCTCCACTGCGAATCAAACGCAATGCAAGCATTACGACCAAAGTCACATGAGCGTTTTCCGGTCCGGCGATTGGTTGTTCGTTAAAACTCAAAAGCGACCTGTCGGCGGTTAGCATGCATATGCCGTTTAAGATACGACTGACCGCAAATCTCTTAAATGAGTACATAGAGCTACTATGGTGCCTAATAAAAAACGAAAAGCAAGCAAATGTAGCCATAGCGAGCCTCTATAGGTCCTCTTTGGGCCTACACCTCGGACCGCTGACGCACACCTGCATCCACCAACCATGCCTCAAGGGAAAGGACGAGGACGAAAGGGCTCCTGGGCCGACCCCCGGTCCCCGGGGCCCTCTACGTCGCCCGGGAGGGTCGAGTCACCAAGACCGGTCGCGGTCTTCCCCCCGGCGCCCTCGGACCTTTCCTCGGGCGCCGAGACCTCCTCAGTGCTGGAGGCTATCCAGCGCATGCAGCTGGAGCACCGGCAGGCCAACGAGGAGCACCGGCAGGCCAACACCGAGCACCGACAGGCCACTGCTGACCTCCATGCCCGGATCGACCACATCAGCGCCAACGGGACCCGGCCCGCGCCAGAGGCGCCCCCGCCGGCCGCACCAACACCTCGGGCATCTGCCACCGCCGCAGCCCGACCGCCGCCGCCCCCCCAGGCGGCCCTCCCCGGAACGACGCACGCGGAGTACGGGAGGTACCGCCACATCCTGCCCCAGCTGCAGCCCTCCACATCGCCGGCCTACCAGGGGGAGGAGACCCGCCACAACCCCGCCTCCACGGCCTACGCCGTCAGGGAAATCCTGGCATCCGCCGAGGCGCGGCATTCAACCAGACGCCAAGGCATCCCATCCCACTACATCTTCCCCTCCGATCTGGTGAGGCGAGGTCCCGAGAAGAAGCCAGTCAAGAGGGGGGAGGCGACCAAGGACGAATACGCCCTCGCCCTCCTCACCCTCATCGACCACCCGGGCTTCCCCGCCCACTCCGCCCCCGGACTCCACCACCATATCCTATCCATCTGTCGTGACAACCTCCTCTATCCCTGGACGACCGTCCGCCACTACTCTGAGGCGGTCTTTACCGCGATCGCGGACGGTACCCTCCCCCATGGCTGGCACGACCCAGTCGCCATAAACCTCCTCAGACTGGAGTCCCTCGCCATGCCTCCCCACTCCACCACCACCCAACTCCCCTCCCTCGACCCTGCAATGCCCCGCCCCCAGTTCCGCGGCCACACCGACACACGCGTGGCCTACAGTAAGGAGACCCACGGCCCACTCTGCTATGCCTGGAACCGGGACCCCAACTCCTGCACCCACGCAGCCCCGGGGGAGGTCCACGGCCAGGGGGTCTCCAGGCAACTACACGCATGCGCATACTGTGCCAATGTCCGGAGGGTACTAACCAGGCACAGCGACGACGCATGCCTGGCCAAGCGCGCCCGGGCAGCGGCTCCCGCCTCGCCGGATTTTTGAGGAGCCGGCACCTCCAGCCCGGCACGGAGGCCCCAGACCGGCCCACCAACCCTATCAAAGCCGCCCACCACACTGCTACCAGCCCTCCGACACCACCGCCCACCCGCCCGAGGCGCGGCCTGCCCGCCGCCTCGGCGCCGCCGTGCCCTCCGGCAACCACCCCCGCCTCGGGCCCCAGCGCCCCCTCAGTAAGGCTCCCATCGCCGCCCGGCGCCAGTCGCCCGTCACCCTCGACCCAGACATCCACCCCGACCCAGGCGAAACCGCCTTCCTATCCCCCCCTGACCCCACCGACCCCCCCACCGACCCGCCCCACGACCCCCCCCCACCGCCCGCGATTTCGCCGCCCCCCTAGCCCGCCCCCGCCGCACCTCCTCCCCCGACCCCTGCCCTGACCGCCACCTCGGTACCACCAACCACATCGGCAACCACCGCCCAGTCGGGCCCCAGCGGCCCCTCAGTAAGGCCCTCACCACCGCCCACCGCCACCAGCCCGCCACGGACCACAGCCCAGCCCAGCCCAGTTTGCCCGAGGCGCGGCCCGACCGCCGCCTCGGCACTGCCGACCTCATCGGCAACCACCTCCAAGTCGGGCCCCAGCGCCCCCTCAAGAAGGCTCCCATCGCCGACCAGCGCCACTCGCCCATCACAGAACACAGCCCAGCCCAGCCCAGTTTGCCCGAGGCGCGGCCTGACCGCCGCCTCGGCACCGCCGACCTCATCGGCAACCACATCCCTGTCGGGCCCCAGCGCCCCCTCAGTAAGGCTCTCATCGCCGCCCGGCGCCAGTCGCCCCTCACGGACCACAGCCCAGCCCAGTTTCACAAGGAACCCTCAGGCCACAGCCCAGCCCAGCCTCAGAAGGAACCCTCAGACCACAGCCCAGCCCAGCCTCACGGAGAACCCTCCTCCGAGGGCACAGCCGCCGACCACGACACCACCGTCATCAACCCGCCCGACCCGACCCCGACCCACCCAGCCCTGAGGAGTTCGCCGGCCGACCTCCTCACCCGATCCCTCCAAGGGGCGGGCCTCCCTTTATTTTGGCCGCCCGCCCCTTGTCGACCTACCCCGCACCCCGCACCTCAGACCACACAGCTCAGCCTCACGAGGGACCCTCTCCAGACAATCCAGCCGCCGACCTTAAGGCTCTACCCTCACGACCCTCCTCTCACCCAGGTCTCCGGCCCCCACCTCGGGCGCCCCGCGCCCCCGCCTCGGGCGCGCCTCGAGCCCTCTCCTACTATTTGGTGGAGGGCTCCTCGGCACCCCCTCACTCCACTGACAAATAACCTGGCCTCTGGACTTACTGACTCTCTCCTGCTCCTTATGGGCTTCTCTGCTCCTTCCTGGGAGCCCCTCATCATTCTTCATACCTCTATTGTTCTATTTACCACTGTGCATTTATCTCTCATTTCTTGTACCTACACACCACTGTGCATATATTTCATTATTTGTATGTACCTACACTGTCCACTGCATATATTTCATTATTATGTACCTAACATGTTTTCCGCTGAGGCGTGTAATAAACGCGCCTTTCTTCCACCCCCACCTTGTTTTCTTCCTTCTCGCGCATCGGTCGTAATGCGAAGCATTACGTTTGATGCGAGGGAAGGGAGAGACCCTCCCCCGCCGCTGTGGCGCTGCCTACTCACCTCGGCCGAGCCCCGGCTCGCCCCCCCCCCCTCTCTCCTGCCATTTCTTTGTTCTGGCGCTCACGCCTCACCCGACGCCCGCTGCTCGCCACATCTCACCCTCCCCCGGGCCGCCAGCATTCGCACCTCACCGCCTGTCGCCCCTCCTTCCTCCCTTATAAGGCCGCCCGCCGGCTCTCCTCAGGCACTCACCTCCCTGCCGTCTGCCGCTACTCTTCACTTTTCCTCTGCCCACCCACCCTACTCTCCCTTACCTACTCACTCCCGAGGGTGGAGGGCTCCTCGGCACCCCCTCACTCCACTGACAAATAACCTGGCCTCCGGACTTACTGACTCTCTCCTGCTCCTTATGGGCCTCTCTGCTCCTTCCTGGGAGCCCCTCATCATTCTTCATACCTCTCTTGTTCTATTTACCACTGTGCATTTATCTCTTATTTCTTGTACCTACACACCACTGTGCATATATTTCATTATTTGTATGTACCTACACTGTCCACTGCATATATTTCATTATTATGTACCTAACATGTTTTCCGCTGAGACGTGTAATAAACGCGCCTTTCTTCCACCCCCGCCTTGTTTTCTTCCTTCTCGCGC
>CM059193.1:9824795-9905128 GCA_030323885.1 Branchipolynoe longqiensis | reverse complement strand
GTAATTGATTGTTTGTTCCAAGCAGTCAACAAATCTCACACTCAGTCATTGTATTCAAAGCGTCCAGCACTAAGCGTCGACGATACATATCGAATCCATGCAAGTGTTTCACCCTCCAGGCAGTCGCTTTTTGTCTCCCTCTTCCCCTCCCTCTCCTTCTCCTTCTCGTCATCCCTCTCTTCCTCATTCTCCCCTCACTCTCCCCTTTCTCTCCTCTGCCTTCTCCTTATTCCGCATCTCCTTCTCGTCATCCCTCTCTTCCTCATTCTCCCCTCACTCTCCCCTTTCTCTCCTCTGCATTCTCCTTCTTATGCATCTCCTTCTCCTTCTCTTCCTCCCTCTCCTCTGCCTCCCCTTCATTCTTTCCTCCCTCTCTTCCTCCTGCTTCCGTTCCTCCCCTCCTTCTCTCCGGCCTTCTCCCCTCCCCTCCTCCCCTCATTCTCCCTCCTTCCCCCTCCTTCTCCGCTTCTTCTCCCGTCCTCCCCTCCTTCTCCCTCTCATTCTCCCCTCCCTCTCTTCCTCCTTCGCCCCTTCTTCTCCCCCACTCCCTCCTTCCCATCCTTTCTCAACTCCTTCTCCCTCAGTTCTCCCATCCTTCCCTATCCTTCTACCTTCCTTCTCACTTCCTTCTTCCTTCTCTACCTACTTCCTCTCTTGTCCCTTCCTTCTCCCCCTTCTCCCCTCCTTCTCCTTCCTTATCTTTTCCTCCTTCTCTACGTTCCTTCTTCCCTCCCTTCTCTCTCCTTCTCCGCCCTTCTCCTCCTCTCCCCTTCCTTCTCACCTCCTTCTCTCTCCTTCTCCCTCCCCTCCCCTTTCTCCGCTCCTTCTCCATCCTTCTTTTTCCCCTCCTTCTCACCTCCGTTCTCCCCTTCTTCTCCCTTCCTTCTCTCCTCCTTCTCCCCTCCTTCTCCCCTCATCCCTCTCCTTCTCCCCTCCTTCTCCCACTCCTACTCCTCTCCTTCTCCCCTCATTCTCTCTTCCTTCTCCCCTCGTCATAAGAAGTGCACCAGTATCTAAATTATAATCAAATCTAGAGATAATTGTTTCGTTTTGAAAATGTGATGTTTTCATCGGACTATGCAGCTTGAGGTCCATAGTAAAAGGCCTATTTGACGTGGATTCGCTCTGGGCACTGCCCTACCTCTGCCCCTCCCCCCCCCCCCCCCCACTTCCAGTCCTTCACCGCACCGTCCTCCCCCCTCCCCCCTTCGTCTGCCCCCTCCACTCCCCCCAGTCCCTTCCCCTACTACTGCCGGGAGGAAGTTCAAAAAGTTGATAAGGAGGCTATTGTTGTGAGGCTCCAATCCAAAGGTGCTTTCCACAGTTACCACCCACACATCTATATATATATATATATATATATATATATATATATATATATATATATATACACACATATATGTATATATGGGGCGTTCAGTTTCAAAAAGTTAAATTTGATACATTATTATTATTGTTCATTGTTGCATAACCATTACATCACGAGAAAAGTGGAATTAGTGAGAATTAAAAGTACCTTCTTGTAAGAAATCTTTTTATTTCAATTTCAATTTAGGATTGGCGTTTATGGGGTTTTGCGCCTGAACTCGCTTCCTAGCCAGGTGCTCGGCATTATTAGGATAGTGCAAGGACTGATTGGCTCAGTGTCGGGATAATTTGACTGAGTGACATATCAGGTCATGGTACTGGCGGCTGGTCTTCCAGTTGGGCAGCACTATAAAGTCGCTTTATATATAAGGGTAATATATATGTGTGTCCCATTTATGTGTTACCTTCATGTATATTTAAAGGTAATATATATTTGTCTGTCAATTGTGTACCCTTTATGCATGTGTCATCTTTATATATATATAATATATTATTATATATATATATATATATATATATATATATATATATGAATCTAACACAATCATGCATACATATGAGGGCATGAGCGTATATATATATATATATATATATATATATTAATTATATATATGAAGGTAACATACACACTTATCTGTTACTACTGTTAGTGTATGTGCACATACATATATATATATGCTGTATAAGAATTATACAAGTATAATAACCCGGAATATCCCTCCTTTCCCTCATCACTCACTCAGCTGCATGGACTGTGGGAGTCTCTCATAGTCATCAACTCTTCCAGCCTCCCCAACCCCAGGTCCAACGGTGGCGCCACCACCCGTTCACACTGTAGCCATCACTCACTGTACCGCTGAAAATTATATATATATGCGTATTACCCACCTTACTCACACACCGCGAAAATATCAGCCATGACAAAACATATGTTGCTGGAGCCAATGTCACAACAGGCCAGCATTGTGGGTGAAAATTTAGTAATTCCCCAGCGTCAAAAGGAACGCCGTCCGGGGGCGCTGTTTGCAGCGTGCACTCCTGTAATAGCACTTGGACGGATCCATCATGGCGGCGCTTCACTAAAACATTACCCATCCGCCCACCCCCAGCATTTCTTTAACAGACAGAACTCAACGCCAGTCTATGTGGCGTCTGTGACATAAGACATAAAGTTACCAACTGGCTTGATTTCTTTCTTTCTTCCTTTTTTCTGCTTCGTTTGTTTGTTTCTTTTTGCTCTCTTTCTTTCTTTTAATTCCTGTCTTTGTTTGTTTGTATTTTCCTTCTTCATAATCTTTGTTTCGTTGTTTCCTTCTTCCTAATCTTTCTTTCTTTCCTTCTGTACAATCGTTGTTTCTTTCATTGTTTCTTTCTTTTCTTCTTTGTTTCTATGTTTTTTTCTTTCTTTTTGCCTTTCCTTTTTTTCTATCTTTCTTTCTTCTTTCTTCCATTATTATTTTCTCTCTGTCTTTCTCTCGTTTTTTCCTTCTTTTCTTGTTCCTTTAATTATTTCTGTCTTTCTGTCTTTCTGTCTTTCTCTCTTTCTGTCATTCTGTCTTTCTGTTTTATTTACTGAATAAAGATGTTCATTTACCAAAAACTTTAAGAAAGAATTATGCAGCCTTTATTTGATGTTTTGTGAGTTGGAGTGGAAGGAAGAGCTTTAGCAGGACAGACTGAATTTGGCAGAAGAGCCGAGTCTCCCGAGTTGGCCGGAGATCTTCCGAAAATACAGCAAAATAACCCCAATCTCTGGGATTCCCGCTTTTAACTTGCAATCTCCTACCAAAGAATGTATTTTTCTTGTTTAAAAAAAGAAGATTTTATGCATATTTTTCATCAAAATGCACCAGAATGCACCATTTTGTCTTAGCTTTTTTTTCAAGGACCCTGACCTTACCCATTCCCCTCCAGCCATGCTATTCCTCTCAATTGACAATTTGTGTATTAGGGAGATCTCACGACATGCACCATCAACCAAAAGACATGCCAGAAAAGTTGGTAGATATTACAAATACAGAAACTATCCCTCCTAAGTACTAAGGAAATCTGAATGACTATCACCAAATGTGCAGTCCATCTGGGTATGTGCAATGGCACAAACAAAAGCAGAACAGGGCAGGTCATGGTGAAGCATCGGATTCACCCTGAAATACAAAATGGCTAAGCATACAACACAACCATCCCACCTAGCTGCAGTCCTGAAGTGTCCGGGTGTGTTCTAGCACACTAGTGCACTATCTAAGGACAGGGTGTGGGTGAAAGGACGCTGTAACAAACCACAAAAGGAATGGGATCCTCTCCCACGGGCCTGTATGTCATCCGGGTAGATGTACATAGTAGGCTAAGGTATCATACTCATATTAGGAAAAAACTTTGAAAAATACAAAAAAACTAATATAGAAACTACTAACACCCAAAGCTCCAAACGGTTGGCCCGAGCAAGACCAGGTAAACACTCCTGAGTGTGGGACCAGACCAAAACAGAATCACAGCTGCCCAGCATTGAAAACAAGCACCCTCACAAGAGCTTATTCACTATGGATAGAATAAATAACTTGTCACACACAAAAAATAATAAATAAATAAATACTTGGCACCTTTGAGTTGGGATGATTCATTTATAAAGAAAAGGTTTATTCTTTATTTTATGAGATATGGGGCAGAACGACCCATGTCCGCCCCCCCCCCCCCAACAAAAAAAAACCCACACACTCTCGACTTCCTGTAGCATACTGAAATAGCAATTGAGAAGTACACACAAATGCAGACAGATAAAATATATAGCTATATATATATATATATATATGTGCAATATAATCTATTATATAAATATAAAATGGCGGGTGAGCTTATTATAATATTATTTATTATCCTATGATCTTATAATATTATTTATTATCCTACGACTTCATGATTATTTCTCTCCATTATATATATTTGCTGCAGGCCAGCACTTTTCTTGCTGCTTCCCCTCCCCCCACCTTCTACACTGCTCACTTCTGCTGTTTGCTTGGCACACTACACACCTATTGTGGGAGAAGTCACGACAAGACTAGTAGTTGTGAGGGCCCGGACGAGGACTGCGTAGTGCGTGAAACGAGAAGTTCTTCGGCGGCCAGATTATCTAAAGGCGCATCCAAGGAGGACGCGATGGCGTCGGAGACAGGTGGGGGCTTCAAGAATATGGCTGAACTACGCGAGGAGACTCTTCGGGAGATTGAAGAGCTGCGCGCGGAAAAGGACTTGGACGTCTTGCTCCAAACGAGGGATGCGCTGTTAGCGGAGAAAGCGGTCCGACGACAACGACACAACATGGGCTCGACTGTCATGGCCGCTGGGGCCCTCGCTGCGGAACCTCCAAAGTTCCCGGTCGGGTCTACGTCGGCAGCCACGACGGGCGGCCATTCAACCTCCGGCCGTGCGAGGAACCACTCTAGGACCGGCGCAAGGAGATGTAGACGCCACGATAGCAGCTCTTCGAGCAGCAGTGCTTCACGGAAGAGAAGAAGTAAGTGGTCTCTGAAGCGCTACACGGTTGGCAAGAAAAACGTTGAGAAATTGAACTGCCACGAATTGGTTTGCGATACGGCTACCTGGGCATTAGACATCCCGGAGATGTCGATTGCGGATTATCGGGCCGTTCTACATCACATCAGTTTTGTTTCTCACCGTGCTAGGCATAATGACTTTTTTGATACCAGTCATGTTGAGTACGACTCTGCCATTAGGAAGTTAGCGGAAACGGAGGTTTTCGCTGCTTTCACTGAGGCACACACGGGTAAAAGTGTTTTACACTATAGTCAAGCGAATGTGCGTGAGAAAAAGCAGAAGGGCACGTCGGGTGAAAACAGGCGACGCGGGACGTTGGCAGGACCAACTGGCAGCAAGCGCCCCTGTTACACCCATAACAGTGAGCAAGGATGTGCTAAAAAGGAGGACCAGTGTCGCTTTGCGCACATATGTTCAAAATGTGGGGTAAAAGGGCACAAACGCAACAGCTGCAGAGATTAAAGTGTTGGGGTGAGTGGTGGTTGTGACCCGATGGCTGATGGGGATTGCCATGCGGTTTGTGGGCGGATAGAGGCGAGGACTGCTGTGAGTGCCATGCAGGAGCCGGATGACTCGACAACCCCTATGCCATTCGTCTTTCGTGATGATGGTGATTCTGATACCTTTAGTAATGTCGATATGGTATGGGACGCTAGCATTGGGTGTCAGTTAATATCGTGTGAAATTGACAATCAGGACGTTCGCCCGGCTGGAAAAACTGACAAGGTTTCCGTGGGTTCGTTTAAAATTGGATCGAAGTTAAGCTGGAATGGATTGAGAGAGAACAGCTGGTCGGACTTTATTGTGGTAGTGGAGACTGAATATGGACATTTGATGGTGTTGGTGAGGGAGACACTTGACTCCGATTTTGTCACTTTTGGAGTGTATGAAGATTGTGCATCAGGTTCCTGTGATTGTGTCTATGTATTGTCCTCTATTACATGTCAACTAAAACCATGCCGTTTTTTTGTAGAGTGTTTTTGCAGGGGAAGCTGTGATGTCGACGCCCTATATATGTTACAGGGTATTGTCTTTGGCTTTAGGGTTATCGATCAAGATTGTGATGCCCATTATGATGTTAAGACTAGACGTACCAAAACATCATGGGAGGCTGATATAATCGAGTCACGCTTGTTGGCTGAAATTCATGACGGCTTTGTAACTAAGGTACTGGATCCTCCCCTTTGTGTGCATGGGCTATTTGTGGTTCCGAAAGATAGTGGTGGTGGCCGTAGTGTAGTGGATTGCAGTAGGCCTAAGGGTAGTTCTGTGAATAACTGGACTTCTACTATTGCCCCGAAATTTAAATACAAGGGTATCGATGATGTGGTGGAATTATTGGAGAAGGGGGACTACCTGGCTTGTATCGACATTAAGGATGCTTATCGGGCTCTCCACATTCACCCGGATGATCGCTCTAGCCAGGGTCTTAAGTGGCGGTTCAAGGGAGAAAATTTCGATACTTATTTACTTGATAGTAGACTTTGTATGGGTATGTCCTCGAGTCCCTATATATTCTCCCGCATCTCGGATTTTGTGGTGCGATGTGCAGCCAGAGAGAGGGTTTGTCGTGTAGTGAACTACCTAGATGATTTCTGTATCATCGCCGGTACATTTGACCAGGCAGCTGCTTACCAGCAGATAACCATCGCTATTCTTCGTCGCTTGGGTTTTTATATTAGTTATAGAAAACTTATTTCTCCATCCACGAAGGTCAGGTTCCTTGGGATAGAGGTGGATTCCGAATCTTTAGAATTATCACTCCCCCAGGATAAGTTGGATAAGTTGCGGGGAAGACTTCTGAGTTTTAAGTCAGGAAGGAAGGCTTGCAGGAGGGACCTGGAGAGCCTTGCTGGCCTCCTGGCACATTGTGCAAAGGTGGTGAGGGGCGGCAGGACCTTTAGTCGGTACTCTTCGTGAACCGTATTTTAAGGCAAGACTTAACGCAGGCTTTAGGGCTGATATTGACTGGTGGATTGAATTTGCTTCTAGTTTTAATGGCAAGGCAGATATGTTGGGTAAATTTGCCGCTACTAAAGCTATGTACAGTGACGCCTCCGGCTGGGGCCTTGGCACTAGTTTTGCTAATGACTGGCTGGTTGGTGCATTCAGCACCGCTGACGAGCATGTGATAGATCAGGTTTGTGGTCACCATGGGGTCAGGCTGATGGACGGATTGGGTGATAAACATATTAATATTAAGGAAATGCATGCGGTATTTGAGGGCTTTCGCCGCTGGGCAGCTGACTGGTCTAATTCTGAGATTGTTTGTATAACTGATAGTGCAGTGGTTCAGGCCTCACTCAATACAGGTCGCTCCCGCTCTGCTGATATAATGGCTATGTTGCGTGAAATCTTTTGGTTGTCTATTAGCAAGAATTTTGTGTTCCATTCAGTTTACATTAATACACGCATTAACACTGTTTGTGATGCCCTGAGCAGATTGGACGCTGGCTCCAGCTGCTCTCGAATAAGGGAGGTTGACAGTGATCGGGTTATGTGCTGCACTCACCTTTTTGATGCCCCTATTCTTTTTCCTTGCAGATCTGGTGCAGTTGCGAGGTGAACAAAAGGGATTTGAGAGCTATTCTTATGCAAAAAATTCTATTTCAACCCGTTCCGTTCAGATACGGAGGTATTTTGAATTCCTTGCTCTTTTTCTTAGCGACAGTTCTCCTTTTCCTTGTGCCTCTGAGCGAGTTGCATTATACGCAGCTTGGTTAGCTAGGTCGCTGACCTACAGGTCGGTCTTAAATTATTTGTCAGGCTTGAATTATTTTCTCAGACAGAATGGGGCATTGCCCATCCAATACGATGATTTTCTGGTTGCGTCAACCCTGAAGGGGATAAAGCGCCGAAAGGGGGATGCTCACCATCAGGCCCCCCCTATCCTACCACATATGCTTTTGCGCATTTTTTCTTTATTGACTAACAACCCAGGCCATATTGCCTGGCGTGCAGCTATCTTGTGCTCATTTAGAGCACTCCTTCGTAAATCACAAATCACTGACTCAGATTCTTCCCTGTGTAGGGGGGATTTTTTCTTCCACCCATGGGGAATGATAATACGGGTGCGTCGCTCGAAGACTATACAGTTTCGTGAGAGGGTCTTGGAGATACCCGTATCTCGCTGTCCCAATACAGCCCTTTGTGCAGTCTATTGGACAGAGCGCCATTTTACTGATATAACAGCCCGGGACGGGGACATGGCTTTTCGACCTTCCGGGACTGGGCAGCTCCTCTTTCCCGATGACATATTCAGCTTATCAGGAGATGCTAGTGCTGTTCTCAAATAGGGCGGGCCTCGGTGAGGAGCATTTTACCTCGCATTCCCTTAGAAGGGGAGGTTGTACATATTTGGCTATGTCAGGAGCCTCTATTGAGGAAATTAAGGTCAGGGGTGATTGGGCCTCTGACACGGTCTACTCCTACTTAAAGACTCCATTGCAAGAAAGGATAGTAAATGACTTCCGTGTCTCGGCTTCTTTGTCAACAATTGAGGTCGGGGGGTCGGTTGGTGGGGCGGGCCCAGTTTAGCGGTCCCGTTTGGCATTTATTGCTCGGCCAAGAGCCTTATCAATAAATTAGGCTGTTCACCAACCTTCCGTCTCTTCCTCTTCCTTTCACTTAGCCTGACTTTATGTGCAATATAATCTATTATATAAATATAAAATGGCGGGTGAGCTTATTATAATATTATTTATTATCCTATGATCTTATAATATTATTTATTATCCTACGACTTCATGATTATTTCTCTCCATTATATATATTTGCTGCGGGCCAGCACTTTTCTTGCTGCTTCCCCTCCCCCCACCTTCTACACTGCTCACTTTTGCTGTTTGCTTGGCACACTACACACCTATTTTTACTTTTAGCTTTGTATAGGTAGGGCGTTTATTGCTCGGCCAAGAGCCTTATCAATAAATTAGGCTGTTCACCAACCTTCCGTCTCTTCCTCTTCCTTTCACTTAGCCTGACTTTATATTAGATATATATATATACATATACCTATATATACCTGCAACACTTATGGTCAGAACACCAGTGCTACGGCACTGACAAAAGAAATATATGAATAAGATTAAATTACCCCTCCCCCTCCCAAATAAATAAAAATCCCAAATACACACACCCAACAACTAACAAGAAACTAGCAGGCAGAAAAAAGTAGGATCATCACATAATTAATAATACGCGTGTACTAGATTGTAGTCAGCTGTACTGACCTCTCAGGCAAGGGCCCCCAAAGATAGGTAGGCGTAGTTAGAGTGATTGCATCAGGGAGCCTAGAGAGTCTAATCGTTAAGGTGTCAGCCTCAGAATGGAAAGAAGTACATGTCTGTTCAAATCCTGCTCTAGGCAAAACATTTTCCATAATTATCAATTATCACCCCAACTACACTGGTGCTGTAACCAGCATCCTTTACAAGCTACATGCTGTATGGTTGTTGAACCTACCCTGTGTAAAGTCCACGGCTGGAATCTGTGGTTGTGTAGGCAGGTTACAATGAAATCAATACAGGCAAGAAGAGAAAGGAAGAGTATAAAGAGTGAAAGTAGAGAGAGAGCCAATCCCTCAGGTTTATTATTTATAGTGGTACATGGATCTGGTATGGCATACCACCTGACCTTATTCTCCAATGAGAATCAAGCATCTCAAGCTCCACCAATGAACAGCAAGCATTCTTGGGTTCCCATGGTTACAGTGCTCTGCCCACCACCACCATGAGCGTGGCTGCTTGGCCACCACCTGCCCTGAGTTGAGTGTGTGGTGATCCATGACTAACAGAGGGAGGAGGGGGTAGTGGGTAGAGCTCCAAGTGCCCCTTACACACTATCTGACTAACACACAATGACTATTGACCATGGGTAAAGTATCACCAGCAACTACATAAATACAATCACGCCACCTGGCCCTATATTCCTTTTACTACAATAGACCATTTGCATTCCCCCACCAATGCGTTTTATCGGAATATTTTACACCTGTGTATGCATATATGTGAGTGCATTAAAAATAACAAACTGTCTATAAATTATGTCATTGTAAGCATTAAACAACTTATGAATGCAAACCATTTCAAAGACTTACAATTTCAAATGGGCAAATGTAGTAGTATGCACTAATGTAAAGTGCCTGTCACACTATGCCGGATTGAGCAACGTAAAGAATTTTCTAGTCTGGTGGTTTTCAGGCATGATAAGTATCAAAATGTATTAAAATGTGTCAAAATGTTGCGATATCGGGTGAAAGACCGCCAGACGAACGGACATGAAACAGACATGAAACGGACATGAAACGGACATGAAACGGACATGAAACGGACATGAACGGATAGCCAATGGACAATAAGCAGACTAAACAAACTCAAACCAGACTAGAACCATAGACGCCAATCTGGCGCCATCCGTTCCAAGTTGTGTGCATGCTCAAAACTTGTAATGGATCGGGCTGGATATCAATGGATATGCAATGGATATGCAACGGATATGCAATGGACACAAACCGGACTTTGCCGGATATCAATGGACTTTGTTCGGTTTCTTTCCGTTTCCCCAATCCGGTGATGTGTGACAGGCACTTTACAGGGATGGAGCAACATAGACAGGTAGGTTAGGATGGAGTGATTGCATCAGGGGGTCCTAGGTAATGTAATGGTTAGCACGCTAACCGCAGATTGCCAAGAAGTGTGGGTTCGAACCCTGCTTAAGCACAATATTTCCCATTTTGCATCAGTCCCACAAGATTATCTCTTCCCCCTCCTCATTGAGTTGTGTTTACTTCATGCTAATTCAGGAAGAGGTTGGTTGGTTGTTTGAGTTTTAGGTCCTGGCAAAGTCTAAGATAATATCAGGACAGGTACCGACTTGTAGCAGGACACTCTCATGGTGACTTTATAGTGCTTCCCCACTGGGAAATCAGGCTGCCAGTACCATGACCCAATATCCCCATCAGGTCACATTATCCTGACACTGAGCTAACCAGTCGTTGCCTTATCATATTAATGCCGAGCACCAGGCTAGGTATCGACAAGTATCAATTCTATAGGCCCAGTCACATGCACGTTAGTGAACGTAGTTGAACGTAGTGGATGCTAACGTAGTTGAACGTAGTTGAACATAGTTGAATGGAGTTGAACGTACCGGCATCCATTCTTCTCTGTGATGAGAACGTGATAAGAACGTGTGTGGGCCGTGAGTTCCTATTTAAGCTTTGGACATGTTCAAAAGAGAGGTACGTTTGAGGCAGACGTAGCCTCTGTGATGATAGCATACTCCAGCATACTCTAGTGTACTTTAGCATACTCTAGCATACTCTAGCATACTCTAGCATACTTCTTACTGTACTCTAGCATATTCTAGCATACTCTAGTGTACTTTGAGCCGCACAAAACCTTGGCTGTTCTGGCATGTTCACATAGCCGTTAGTGGACAAAGTTGAACATAGCTGAACGTAGTGGAGGGTAACGTTGTTGAACGTAGTTGAATGTAGTTGGACATACTGGGATCCATACCATAACATACCAGGATCCGTACCATAATGTATTTATCCACACTATTAGGTGGGTGATCAACAAAAACCTGCTGTACCTTAACATAGTTTAACGTAGTGATAGCACAGTTCACCCACGTTAATCTAACCTACGTTCAACTACGTTCACTAACGTGTATGTGACCAGGGCTTAAAACTTCAAGTATAAGTCATTGGGTTTGACTCAACGGGGAATCGAACTGCCGATCTCAACCGATTCAGCTACCGTGTCCGTTAGATCTGGAACTGGAAGGGTGAATAGGACAACATTAGCAGAAGTGGTCAATGAATAGTTACTAAACCACACTCCACACCCCATTGAGGTAGCATTTCATCATATGGGCTGTGGATAAATATGTGCGAATGATATTTAGACAAGGAGCTGGTAAATAACTGCAGCCCAGACCCGCTCACACTCACACAGCTCCCGGCGCTTCGGCAACAAATTAACGCGAGTTGTTGGAGTGTGTGTGTGTGTGTATTGACGCGTGTGTGTGTGGAGGGTGTGTGGGGGTGGGATGAGAGTGGGGTGGGGGGTGGGGGGTGGGGTATTCATACCCTGATGTCGATAATTGGTGTCGAGTTGCTGAGCCCAAGAATGTGGGAAGGTTTAGGTTACCTGTAGAAATTACTGTTATGCTATATATCATGATATATATATGCTATATATCAGTATATATGCCATGCATATAGTGATATACGTTCTATATATCACTATGCATGCTATATATCACGATATATATGCTATACATCACCATGTATGCTACTTTGCACTATATACGGTATATATCACTATATATATCACTGTATATGCCATTTATCATTATATGTGATATATATCACTATATATGCTATATATCACTATACATATGATATATATCACCATGTATGCTACTTTGCACTATATACGGTATATATCACTATAAGTATGTGATATATATCACTGTATTTGCCATGTATCAGTCATTATATATGCTATATATCACTATATATGTTTTATATCCCTATATATGTTTCATATCCCTAGATATGCTAATATCACTGTGTATGTTATATATCACTATACATTTGTACATGATATATATCACTATGCATGCCATATATCACTATACATGCTATATATCAACGTAGATGGTATATATTACTATATAAGTTATATATCACTATATATGATATATATCACTAGAGATACAATATATCGCTTTATGCGCTATATATCATTATATTTGTCATGGGGGTGATGACAATGGGAAATATTGCGTATATTAGTGTATGTGCTATATATTGCTATTTATGTTATATATCACTATATATGTAGGTTTCACCAACACCTGTTTTGGTATGTGTGTGTAATAAATGTTTTCAAGCAACCTCAAATAGAATGAAATAGGAAGAAGAAATGTTTTTAATTAAATTTTGTTTAAACAAACCAAACACATTGAAGCGCACACCACCAATATTTTTTTTTTTTTCAAACCACAAACTCAGCGTTACTCGGTAGATTTGTTATGTTGTTTTTTTTTGTTTTAAGAAAAAATAAATCTCTCACAGAATATAGCTCTAGTTACTCCCGCGGCACTGTGTCATGTACAGGGCTGCTAAACAAACCTATAGAAAAAGTGTTTGAGAGCTGGATCTTCGACATAGCTAAATGAATATGCCATCTACTATATTGTTTTCCTGAGTCCTGATATGACCTTAGATGTTGCCATGACGTAAAATTCCAACAAGCAACCAACCTATTGTTCAAATGCTTAGCTATCATAGCCCGCCATTTTCAAGTGAAGAATTTATTAAACCCATGTACATTAAACATGCTTATCTATCATAACCTGCTATTTTCAAGAGAAGAATTTATTTGAAATCATGTACATGAATGGACAATAAAAGACAATTTGAGAGCATTCAGTGGCAGCCATATACCGTATATGTCCCAATAGAAGCACACTACCCAATAGAAGCACACACCCCCAGTTCAAGATTGAAAGCACGCACAAATTTACCATCATATTCAGACTAAATGCACATAAAATAAGACAATCCCACTTTATTTCAGAGGCACGACAAAAACATCTACCCTACTTTAGTTTGAAGTAACTTTTATTTTAAGTGGCTAATTTTGAGATACTTGAACTGCAAACATGCAAAATAAAAGTTTGCAAGCGTGCCAACATTCTGACATCATAGGCTTCTGGAGTAACAGATTCCATTAAATTGCCTCAGTATTCCTTTCTATGTGGTGACAAATGTTCAATAAGTGCATCAGTATCCAAGTTAGATATGTTTGTTTATTTGTTTGTTGTTGTTTTACGTCCTAGCAATATCTAAGGTCATATCAGGACAGGGTTAGATATGTAGAATCAAATCTAGATAATTATTTTGGTTTTGAAAATTTGATGTTTTCATCGGACCATCCAGCGTTAAATTATGCAATGAATAAATTAGACTCATCAGCGACTATATGGTATGTGTATGGCATGTTGCTAACACGCGGTTTAACCGGAAGTAGTTCTTTTGGTATGCACACCACTGACTGCACAGTCCCTTTTCCTCCGCACCTGAAATCGAGTACTTACTGGGTTAAGAGAGGAGGGTGGGTGGGTTTTGTGCCTACACCTGCAGAGGCAGGAGGGAAAGGGTACCAACACTTTGTTTATTTGTTGGGGTTTTACATCCTAGCAACATCTATGGTCATATCAGGATGGGCATCGACTTGTGACAGTGCACACTCACGGCGATTTGCGTATTGCTGTCCCACTGGGAGACCAGGTGGCCAGCACCACGACCTGATATCTCACTCAGTCACATTATCCTGATACTCAGTGAACTAGTTCTTGCCCTATCCCAGTAATGCCAAGCACCAGGCTAGGTAGTGACAAGTATCAATTTGGTAAGTCATTGGTTTGACTAGGCTGGGTTTTCGAACTCCCCGATCTTCCGCACAGGAAGCATGCGCTCTTAGGCAGGATTCGATTAACACGACCCGGGCCACTCGGGTCACCCAAGTTGCTATGACTTCAAATCGAACACCGCGAGTGGAGTCGACAAATACAAGTCGTGGAGTCGTGCAAAACAACCCGACCCCAGTAACCCACCTCTTGGCTGGGGGTGGCGAGGAGCGATGACGTCACATTTGTGCTGGTACCTGTAGGATAACAGCTACCAGTACAAGTCCTACGTGTTGTTTTAATGCTTCTTTTTTTTAATAACCCAGATTAATGAAATGGAAATATAATTAAACTATGCCATCATAAAATAGGCCTACTTTAAATCCTATTTTGCTGTAGCTATATTGGTTATTAAAAAAAAAGGCCTACTTTAAATCCTATTTTGCTGTAGCTATATTGGTTATTAAAAAAAAAGAAAAAGTTTTGGATTAAAGCTGCATGGTCCAATGAAAACATCAAATTTTCAAAACAAAATGAATTATCAAAATTTGATTCTACATTTCTAACTTAGATATTGGTACATTGATTAAGCATTTGCGGCCACATAGAAGGGAAGAGTGAGGCAATATAGTAGAATCTGTTGCTGCAGAAGCCTATTGTGTCAAGAGTTTTGGCGTGCTTCCCAAAATTAATTTGTCATATTTGCACTTCAAATATCTCAAAGGTTAGCCATTCAAAATAAAAGTTACTTCAAATTAAAGTAAGATGGAATATAACGATCAAGCTAATATATTAATCCCAGAAAATGACAGAAATTCAAAACCATCGGACTATGCAACTTTAAGCCACCATTTTCTTCCACCGTGAGCGTAGGAGAACAGGGTTCGTTTATTCAACCCGAGTCTGTAGGATGTGGGCATGCGCCAAAAAGTGGCTCGGGTGACCCGAGTTGGTTAATCGAATACAGCCCTTATTGATTCGGTCACCGCGTCCGGTGTGGCCGTCTCAGCTGCCACAAGGCTGATTTGCCAAATGTCGTTTCTGCGCATGCGCGGATTCTAGTGACGAATGGAGACTGCAGATTGTGGCCGTCTCAGCTCCCACAAGGCTGATTTGCCCCACAAAATGTATCAAAGTATGGTTGTATGATTTTCTGTGTGCTATGGTTCCGCTACAAGTGAAGATATATAAGAAAATAGCATGTTATGCACTGTTTGTTTAAAATATCAAAAGACCAGAGCTACCTTTGTAAGTAGTATGCTACCAGAATAGAAAAGCACCTCAGTTTTGACGCATGCGCAGACGACGCTGTTGGATTCTGACGCATGCGCAGAAGCGACATTTGGCAAATCAGCCTTGTGGCAGCTGAGACGGCCACACCGGTGTAGCTACAGGTAGAGTCCCATCCTCGAGATCAAACTCGGATACAGATTGACCATCACTTATCCGGTAATCAGTTATCCGGTTCAATCATTAATCCGGCAGTAATTTCCACTAGAGCAATTAAAAATGTCCTCATCAGTTTGATAAGTGAACAAGAAACAATGAACGCTTACCACTTCAAAATCCGTGTCAACACTTCAAAATCCAGTGCCTTCAATATCTGCTCTTTCGGCCATCATCATCAGTTCCTGATATTTAATTTGTAATTTTCCTTTATGAGTCAACACGTGTTGCGTTAAGTGCATTCTAATGTAATAAATCAGTTATCCAGCAAAATCACTTATCCAGCCCCCCACAGGTCCCAATGATGCCGGATTTCTGATGGTCAACCTATGAATGCTTTTGCTTCTTTTTTTAAATTTTATTTTATTTTATGTTTTAAATAATGTCAAGCTTTCATCAGACTGTGCGGCTTTAACTAAAGTCTTATTATTGGACCCCTATAACAAATCTCCAGTAGCATTAACCATTTAAAGGATCAGTATCTGTTTGACTCTGAAGGGAATCTTTAAAGAAAAATGAACAAATAAATTATAGGACAATTTATTAAGGGGAGGGGGAGAATCGTGGGGTGGGGGGGGGCTTGAAATGACAAAATAATCCGGAAACAAATCGTTATCCTTTCTAGTCTGTCAACACCAAAGGAACCACACCAGCATCACTTTGTTGTATCGGGTTGACGTGTCCGTCCCCCACCCGTCCCCCGCCCGCTCCCCTCCGTCCCCCGTCCGTGCCCGCCCCTTCCCCACCCGTCCCCCGCCCGCTCCCCTCCGTCCCCCGTCCGTACCCGCCCCCCTCCCCGGCTGCCCCCCTGCCGTCCCCCGCCCGCTCCCCTCCTTCCCCCGTCCGTACGCCCCCCTCCCCGGCTGCCCCCCTGCCCGTCCCCCGCCCCTCCCCTCCGTCCCCCGTCCGTTCCCGCCCCCTCCCCGGCTGCCCCCCTGCCGTCCCCCGCCCGCTCCCCTCCGTCCCCGTCCGTGCCCGCCCCTCCCCGGCTGCCCCCTGCCGTCCCCCGCCCGCTCCCCTCCGGTCCCCCGTCCGTACCCGCCCCCTCCCGGCTGCCCTGCCGTCCCCGCTGCTTCCCCTCCGTCCCCCGTCCGTACCCGCCCCCTCCCGGCTGCCCCCTGCCGTCCCCCGGCCGCTCCCCTCCGTCCCCCGTCCGTACCCGCCCCCTCCCGGCTGCCCCTGCCGGTTCCCCCGCCCGCTCCCCTCCGTCACCGTCCGTACCGCCCCTTCCCCGGTGCCCCTGCCGTCCCCCGCCCGCTCCCCTCCGTCCCCGTCCGTTACCCGCCCCTTCCCCGGCTGCCCCCTCTGCCGTCCCCCGCCCGCTCCCACCTCCGTCCCGTCCGTACCCCGCCCCCTCCCCGGCTGGTCCCCTGCCGCTCCCCCGCCTCCTCCTCTCCGTCCCGTCCGTACCCGCCCCTCCCCGGCTGCCCCCCTATGCCGTCCCCCTTCCCGCTCCCCTCGTCCCGTCCCCTCCGCCCCCTCCCCGGGCTGCCCCCCTGCGTCTCCCGCCATGCCCCCTCCGTCCCCCGTCTGTATACCCGCCCCTCCCGGTCCCCCCTGCCGTTCCATATCCCCCACCCCCACCCGTCCGTACCCGCCCCTTCCCCGGCTGCCCCCCTGCCGTCCCCCGCCCGCTCCCCTCCGTCCCCCGTCCGTACCCGCCCCTTCCCCGGCTGCCCCCCTGCCGTCCCCCGCCCGCTCCCCTCCGTCCCCCGTCCGTACCCGCCCCTTCCCCGGCTGCCCCCCTGCCGTCCCCCGCCCGCTCCCCTCCGTCCCCCGTCCGTACCCGCCCCTCCCCGGCTTGGCCCCCTGCCGTCCCAGCCCGCTCCCCTCCGTCCCGTCCGTACCCGCCCCTCCCGGGCTGCCCCCTGCCGTCCCCCGCCGCTCCCTCCGTCCCCGTGCCGTACCTCGCCCAATCCACGGCTGCCCCCTGTCCGTTCCCCGCCGCTCCCCTCCCGTCCCCCGTCGTCCGCTCCCGGCTGCCCCTGCCGTCCCCGCCCACTCCCCTCCGTCCGTCCGTACCGCCCCCTCCCGGCAGCCCCCTGCCGTCCCCCGCCCCGCCTACCCTCGTCCCCCGTCCGATGCCCGCCCCCTTCACGGCTGCCCCCTGCCGTCCCCGCCAGCTCCCCTCCGTCCCCTGTCCGTACCCGCCCCTTCCCCGGGCTGCCGTGGGCGCCGTCCCCGCCCGCTCCCCGCCCGCTCCCCTCCGTCCCGTCCGTGTCGCCCCTTCCCCGCTCCCCCCTGCCGTTCCCCCGGCCCACTCCCCTCGTCCTACGTCGTGCCCCGCCCTTCGCCGGCTGTCCCCCCCCCTCTGCCGTTCCCCCGCCCGTTTCCCTCGTCCAGTCGTGCCCCGCCCCTTCGCCTGCTGTCCCTGCCGTTCCCGCCAGCTTTCCCTCGTCCCCGTCCGTGCGCCATCCTCGGCTGCCCCTGCCATCCGCCCGCTTCCTCGTCCCGTCCGTGCCCGCCCCTTCCCGGCTGTCCCCCTGCGTTCCCGCCGCTTCCCTCGTTCTCCCCCCCCCCCCCCCCCCCCCCCCCCCACCCCCCCCCCCCCAACCCCCCCCAGTCCCCCGTCCGTGCCCGCCCCTTCCTCGGCTGTCCCCTGCCGCCCCGCCTGTCACCTCGTCCCCGTCCATGCCCGCCCCTTCCCCGGCTGTCCCCCTGCCGTTCCCCGGCCACCCAGGGTAGCTGAATCCGCCGCCGGGACTACAGATAGCCATCTGGTGACTGTCAGGTCAGGGTGACGTACTGGAGCAAGCCGTCATGACAACGTCACAGACTCACATTTTGAGGGAAGGACCCCTTCACCACCAACTCACCCCTCAAAAATAAAAACACCCAACAAATTAAAGTGACATAGTCCGATGGTTTTGAGTTTCTGTCATTTTTTTCAGAAAATATATTAAATTAATTGTTATAACCTACCTTACTTTAGTTTGAAGTAACTGTTTTCTTATGGCCCTGTCACACTACGATGTAATGTGCCAGCATAGGGAGAACGTGAAAATAAATTTAAGATGTCAAAAATCTCGGCGTAATATGCAAATATGGGCTCAAGTTGGATGTCAGTGCCATATTGGCGACGTGAGCGTTACGTCGGTCTAGCGTTGTGCCAACGAGAGAGGACAAAGGAATTATTAACTGTGTCAACATGAGGCTAGCGAAACCCCAGCACATGCGACGTCAGTCTAGCATGACTGTTGTGGCGGCTTAGCGTCGAGCGGGCGTGATCATGCCAGTCTTAGCACGGCCCGCACGTTCCTCCTCCCTGTGCGTCACTATGACATAATGCAACGTTGATCTAACGTAGCTGATGCATCCCTCCCTCACGTCTAACGTTGGCGTAATGTGAGTGTAACGTCATCCAAACATCACTGCATCACACCGAGCTATGTCGAAAGTTTTGGACATGTCCAAAACCTGGACGCATGCTGACGTAACTCGACGTAACCTGACATAACTCAATGTAAATCGACATCAGTCTAATGTAAGCATGACGTAACTCGACGTATCTCAACGTAATGACCAAAATTCACCTACGTTGGCTTACTTTACCTCCCTACGCCATAGTGTGACAGGCCTATTAAATAGCCAAGTTTTGATATATTTTAAGTATAATCAGGTCAAATTCATTTTGGCAAGCACATCAAAACTCTGACACCATAGCTTTCGGCAGTAACAGGTTCTATCAAATAGCCTCAGTATTCCCTTCTATGTGGCAACAAATGCTTGATAAATGCATCAATATCTAAGTTAGATATGTAGAAACAATTGTAGAAAATCAGATAATTGTTTTTGTTTTGAAAATGTGATGCTTTCATCGGCCTATGCAACTTTAACTCAAACAGTAATCTCTGTGGCCAGACATCTTTATTTATTTATTTATAATTTTTTTTTGAGAGAGCACATTGATTGGGTGTGCTTTACACCCCATCACACCAAACTAGTTCTCAAAACGTCCGAGCCCATTCTAAAACGCGGTAGAACATGGCCGCCGACAATTTTGAACATGCTCAAAGTTCTAGAGCTCCCTTCTGTCCTTGCCCGCCCATGCAGTTCATAAAGAGTTAGTAAAACATTGCTACTACTTTCACTATGTTCGCACACAGTTTGAGCACGTTCGGCAACATTTTCAAGAATGTAGTGAGAACTACTTTGGTGTGATGGGGGTATTAGATGCAGTCATGCATGTCACTATGATCAGTGGGGCGGGACATTTAAAGCACTGCGAATTAATTAATGTGGTTATGTGTGAAGGTGGGAAGTTGGTTTTGGTGTAAGTAGACGGCGAACTGTTGGTGAAGCGTGACCTTGTGGGGTGGGTAAGGGGCCTCAATGTCAGAGGTACAGCGGAAAGTGGGTTCACCCAGGTGGGCTTTGTGGGTGATGTAAGGGGTGGGGGTGGGTGGGGTGGGGCGATAAGAGTGGCTGGGGGTGGAGGTGCTTTCGATATGATCCTAAACATCTTGATCCATATACATATATGAGTCAGGATCACGAAAAGAGGCCAATTGGGGGAAGTTGTCAGCATCGATCATTGGATGCCGGCATCGATCGGCATACTTATAGTTTAGCATTGACAGAGGTGTTGCAAAGTCCTTAAATTTATGCTGAATGTAAAGGTAGAGAAAATACAACAACCGTATTTGTTTCTAGGATAATTTAATATAAAACAAAGAAATGCACGACACTTTAAGAATTGCGATGCCGACATCTGTTAAAGTTGTCGGTGTCGATCATTGGATGTCGGCGTCGATCGGCATACTTATAGTTTAGCATTGACAGAGGTGTTGCAAAGTCCTTAAATTTATCCTGAATGTAAAGGTAGAGAAAATACAACAACCCTATTTGTTTCTAGAATAATTTAATATAAAACAAAGGAATGCACTACACTTTAAGAATTGCGATGCCGACACCTTAAATAAACCACCAATTGGCCCATTTTCGTGAGGCTGACTCATATATACATTAGGCAATTCACCAGAATTGCGGCCACTGCCCCGCGCATTTAGTGTCCACAACAAGCGGTGGTGGCGCGTCAGTCGCGAATCAATCGGAGCCGGCGGTTAGCACGCGAGTCCAGTTTCTAGTTGCATTCATAATATTCAATTTCAATAGTCAATATTCAATAATAGCCAGGCGACAGATAATAATAATATAAATTCGTTGTACGTGATTTATCTTAGCATAATTGATTATACTCCCTATAAAATATATAAAATATATAAAATATATAAAATATATAAAATATATAAAATATATAAAATATATAAAATATATAAAATATATCAAATATATAAATATATAAAATATATAAAATATATAAAATATATCAAATATATCAAATATATCAAATATATCAAATATATCAAATATATCAAATATATCAAATATATCAAATATATCAAATATATCAAATATATCAGATATATCAAATATATCAAATGTAATCAAATATATCAAATATATCAAATATATCACATATATCAAATATATCAAATATATCAAATATATAATATATATAATATATACAATATATACAATATATATAATATATATATAATATATATAACATATATATTATATGTAATTTATATGATATATATAATATATGATATATATAATATATATAATACATGAATATAAAAAAATAAAACTATATATAAGAATATATAAATAAATATATATATAAATACATACAAATATATATATAAATATGTATATAAATATTTATAGAGACCGATCTGGAATGTAAAATCGCTGGAATACTAGTGCCTTAGTGCGGATAAAAATAACTATTCTGATGAATAAATTATTTACCATAAACAAAATATAACTCTCCCCTCCCTCTCCCAAATATTTTTTCTCAAAAGTAATAATCTTTTCTTACTCTCCCACATACATCCTGGACAGAGTCGCCTACAGACACTGAATGTCATTTCATGTACGATACAATAAAACCTCTCTATCCAACCACCACCACATATCGACCACTCCCCTATATCGATTGCTTTATTTCGGTCTCAAACGATCGCCCATACAATACCACTGTAACAATTTTTTTTAAACTCCTAAACCGACCACCTCCCTAAATGGACCATTTAAATTCAGTCCCATGGTCGGTCGATTTAGAGAGGTTTTACTGTATTAGGTACTTGATGATGCAGACATTTCGTGTCAGTGGAATATGATGAAGTTCAGAAGGTGAGTGAAGGGTTCATGAACCAGCAGGACCCATCCTGTAACTAGGGTGTTGTCATAGTAACATGTCTAATTGGTCAGTTTTCTTTGGCAGTCAGCCAAGATTGTCAGTACCACCCAGAGGCAAATTATCGCAATGTATACTTCAGACATAAGAAAGCTGGTGTTTTTCTTCTTCAAGTGTGCTGCGCATCAATCACAGCAATGAATCATAATGAGAATGTAAACTCAGTAGCAGGAGGCGTTCTAAGCGCTGTACACCAACTCCACCATTAACGTTGTAGCTAGATTCCTGAAATCCATGACATTAAAGCTGCACAGTCCGATGGTTTTGAATTTCTGTATTTTCTCTGAGATAAATATATTTTGAGATATTTAGAGTGCAAACATGAAAAATTAGTTTTGGCACACTTGCCAAAGCTCTGACACCATAGACTTCTACAGTAACAGGTTCAGTTAAATTGACTCAGTATTGCCTTCTACGCAGAAACAAATGCTTAATTAGTGCATCAGTATCTAAGTTAGATATGTCAAATCAAATCTAGATAATTGGTTTGGTTTTGAAAATTTGATATTTCATCGGACTATGCAGCTTTAACTGAAACAACGTTAAGTGAAAGCTAGTAAAAGCAGGCCTTGAATGTTGAAATAACCCCCTGATCCATTGGCAAGTCTTTCACCCCCTCAACAATATTATAATTAAATGACGTTGATTGAAGTGATGTTAATGGGGGAGTTGATGTATAATAAAAACCCCTAATGACATATTTACAACTTGGTTAAAAAAAAAAGAAAGATGGAGATATTTGATTGATGGATATATATATACTGTGGGTGTCGGGTAAAATATATTCTATTTCGACAACAGAATAATGAGAAGTATTTAGCATTGCATGGAAACATTCATAAGGTTTGTTTGGTGTTGTTTTACATCCTACCAACATATAAGTTCAAATCAGAACGGCTTTTGACTTGTGACAGTGCACAGTCATGGTAAGTTTATAGTGCTGCCCCACTGGGATACCATGCTGCTGGCACCATGACCCGATATCCCACTCAGTCACTTCGTCCTGATACTGTGATAACCAGTCCTTGTCCTATCCTATTAATGTCGAGGGTCAGGCTAGGTATAGGTAGTGACAAGTATAAATTTGGTAAGTCATTGGTTTGACTCGGCTGGGATTCGAACCCCCTGACCTTCCGCATGGGAAGCCTGCGCTCTACCGACACGACCACCGCGTCCGGTACATCCATAAGGACCCGCTCAGCTTCAGGGTTACCAACTAGAACACGAGGAAGTCACCCTTTCTCACCTCCTTTATTGAAGTTGATACCAACTTGTAGTTTAGTTTCTTTTGAGCGGATGGAGTGACCGAATCGAATAGAGGGGAATGCTGGGTAGCTCCCCATGTGGAAGGGAGGGAATTGGAATTTCTGCTGACGGCGGCGCGACAGTATGGATATCGACGTCAAAGCGGCGGTGGCGATTTGTTTACTTTACATTCGTCGATCCGACAATATGAAAAATGCTGCCCGGCGTTAATATCGGTTCACTTTTATGGTTAATTTGATTCAATTTCACTTATTGCGTATGTAAATCTGTTAAATATGATCGCATTGAATAGATTGACGCCCATACACGCACACTAACCATACCGGATAGCCCGTAACCCCAACTCAGAAAGTGGTTTAGCTTAGCCTAGGCTAAATTCCGCGGTTAGCGCTAGCACCAATTGGTGCATACCGATTTCTCACATTTAGCCGTGTGGAGCTAGCCTAGCCACGGTTACGGCCCTAACACCGATTGGTGCATACGGCCCCAGACCACTAGACCCATGACCCAATTTCCCACTCAGTCATATTATCTTGATACTGAGCAAACCAGTCCTTGCCCTATCCTATTAAAGCTAAGTTCCAGGTTAGGTAGCGACAATAATAAGTTTGGTAAGTCGTTGGTTGACTCGACCTGGAATCAAATTCATGACTTTCCGCATGGGAAGCCTGCGCTCTACCGACTTGACCACCGCGTCCGGTCATGCAATTGTATATATATATACACCAGCCATAAACCAGTAATTGGTGACTGACCTTTGTGTCAACTGGCTAGTTAGTTGTTGGAGTTTTATGCATCCGAATCACCCTGAAATACAAAATGGCTAACCATACAACACAGCCATCCCACCTAGTCGCAGTCCTGAAGGGTCCAGGGGTGTTCTGGCACACTGGTGTACTATCTAAGGACAGGGCATGGGTGAAAGGATGCTGTAACAAACCACAATGGGATGGGATCCTCTCCCACAGGCCTGTATGTCATCTGCGTAGATGTACATAGTAGGCTAAGCTATCATATACAGGTTAGGAAAAAACTTGAAAAAAAACCAACAACTAATATAGAAACTACTAACACCCAAAACCGCAAAGGTTGGCCCGAGAAAGATGAGTGCGGGATCAGAGCAATCCAGTATCACAGCTGTCCAGCGTTGAAAACAAGCACCCTCACGGGAGCATATACGTTATGGTCAGAATAAAATACTTGTCACAAAAAAAAAAAAAATGTCCTGGCAACATCTCAGGTCATTTCAGGATGTGTACTGACTTGTAACAGTGCACACTCATGGCGACTTAATAGTGCTGCCTCACTGGGAAATCAGGTCGCCAGCACCTTGATCTGATATCATACTCAGCCCCATTATCCTGATATTGAGCTAACTAGTCCTTGCCCTATCCTGTTAATGCTGACCGCCAGGCTAAGAAGTGACAAGTATAAATTTGGTAAGTCATTGCTTTGACTCGACTGGGAATAACATTTCCGATCTTCCACACAGGAAGCCTGTGCTCGACCCATTTGGCCACTGCATCAGGTCATGCAATTGTGTATGTATATATATATATATATATATGCTAGCCATAGACCAGTAAGTACTGACTGCCTCTTTTGTCAATTGAGGTTGTTTCTTTTAACGACACCTCTAGAGCACATTGAATTTTACCATTGGCTATTGGATGTCAAACATATGGTCATTAAGCATATTTCTTTTGGAGGGAACATGCTGCTGCGACACAGGCTACTTTTTCCGATAAGCAGCAAAATGTCTTTTATATGCACTTTCCCACAGACAGGACAACACATGCCACAGCCTTTGTTGAACCATTTGTGGACCACTGGTTGGAATGGAAAATTGCACAAACTGCAAATGTGTCCACTGAGCAGGATCAATAGGATGATCCAAACCTTCACGGGTGGACACTCTACCACCTGAGCTACGTCCCGCCCCCGTCTGTGTTTGGTGTCATCACATGAACCCCACTTCAGTCATTCCTGTGGCATTGTAGGCAGGGACTAGAAGTGGCACGGGTTTGTAAAACCGTCTGAGATAATGATCAGCAGTGTGGCTGCTTTGATCAGCGCTACTACCAGTGTGCATGTGACAGCGACGTGGGAGCGTGTGACAGCATGTGTGACAGCAGGCTCCGCAATGTTAACAAGGAGTGTACTTCTGCGCTGTCACGCTAGAATGAACTGTCAGCGCTGTCTGTCAGTGGAAGAGAGGCGGCGGTGTGTGCTGATTGCCTGAATCACTGGTTGCCTGAATGGAGGAGGGTGAAATGTAGTTTGCGAAATGTGGTTCGCGAAATGTAGTTTGGGCCTATTGTCAATCGTCATGACTGCAGCTCTAAGTTTGTTTGATTGTTGGGGTTTTACATCCTGGCAAGATTCGCGACTCAAAGACTAAGAGAAGTGTTGCTGTACATGGAGGTGGTTGCGGGTAGAAAAGTCAGGTAAACACTGCAACATTTCTGGAAACAAATATTTAGAAAATTACACTGAAAACTTTATTATTTTCCCATTTGCTTCACTTTGCTTCACTTTGCTTCACTTTGCTTCACTTTGCTTCACTTTGCTTCACTTTGCTTCACTTTGCTTCACTTTGCTTCGCCTTGCTTCACTTTGCTTCACTTTGCTTCAATTTGCTTCAATTTGCTTCACTTTTCTTCACTTTGCTTCACTATGCTTCATTTTGCTTCACTTTGCTTCACCTTGCTTCACCTTGCTTCACCTTGCTTCACTCTGATTCACTTTGCTTCACTTTGCTTCACTTTGCTTCACTTTGCTTCACTTTGCTTCACTTTGCTTCACTTTGCTTCACTTTGCTTCACTTTGCTTCACTTTGCTTCACGTTGCTTCACGTTGCTTCACTCTGCTTCACATTGCTTCACCTCGCTTCACCTCGCTTCACCTTGCTTCACTTTGCTTTACATTCCTTCACTTTGCTTCACCTTGATTCACCTTGCTTCAGTTTGCTTCAGTTTGCTTCACTTTGCTTCACTTTGCTTCACTTTGCTTCACTTTGCTTCACTTTGCTTCACTTTGCTTCACTTTGCTTCACCTTGCTTCATGTTCCTTCACCTTGCGTCACTTTGCTTCACCTTGCTTCACTTTGCTTCACTTTGCTTCACCTTGCTTCACTTTGCTTCACTTTGCTTCACCTTGCTTCACGTTCCTTCACTTTGCTTCAATTTGCTTCACCTTGCTTCACTTGTCTTCACTTTACTTCACCTCGCTTCATGTTCCTTCACTTTGCTTCACTTTACTTCACCTTCCTTCACCTTTCTTCACTTTACTTCAGTTTGCTTCATTTTGCTTTACGTTCCTTCACGTTGCTTCACTTTGCTTCACCATGCTTCACTTTTCTTCACTTTACTTCACTTTGCTTCACTTTGCCTCACATTCCTTCACTTTGCTTCACTTTACTTCACTTTGCTTCACCTTGCTTCACTTTGCATCATGTCAACATCTAAGGTCATCCCAGGTACTGACTGGGGACAGTTCGCACTCATGGTGATTTTATAGTGCTGCCATACTGGGAGACGAGGCCACTGGCACCGTGACCCTATTTCCAACTGGATGACATTATCCTGATACTGAATAAACCAGTTCTGGCCCTATCCTAGTAATTCTGAGCTCCGGACTTGGTGGTGAGAAGTATCAATTTTGTAAGTTGGCTGCAATGTACCAAGCAGCCGGGTACCAGTCAGGTGACCTAGTTAGCTGGTACCTGACAGCCCATTGGCTGCAGAGTACCAACACAGCCGTCACCTGCTTGGTTACATAGCACTAAATAAAAGTCACCCCAAAATTCCCAAATATTTTACAAATTGGTTGACATGGCTGGGTGTTCGAAGCCTAAACCTCCCCACATGCAGTCGCTGAATCGGTAGAGCGGGAGTTCAATTCCTGGTCGAGTCAAACCAATGACTTACAAAATTGATACATATTGCTTCCTAGCTTGGTGCTCAGCATTAATAGGATAGGTCAAGGACTGGTTATCTCAGTATCGGGATAATGTGACTGAGTGGGATATTGGGTGATGGTGCTGTTGGCCTGATTTCCCAGTGGAGCAACACTATGAAATTGCCATGAGTGTGCACTGTCACAAGCCAGCACCCATCCTGCTATTACAATGGATGTTGTCAGGACATAAAACTCCAACAACCAACCAACCAAATCCCACATGGAAAGCCAGCGCTCTTCGCAATTTGGCCACCCAGTCCAGTCCCGACAAAATGACCATGGAGAATTTCATGATTACCAAATTATATCTACTACCTTTCGCTTTTGGAGAAATGCATGACCTGCATTATCCAATGTTCGCATCGGGAGATCCGAACCCATGAGTTTGTGGGTTTGAATCCTGGTCAATTCAAACCGATGACTTAAAAATTGATACTTGTCGCTTCCTAGCCAGGCGCTTGGCATTATTAGGATAGGGCAAAGACTGGTTGGCTCAGTGTCGGGATAATGTGACTGGGTGGGATATCAGGTCATGGTGCTGGCGGCCTGGTTTCCCAGTGGGGCAGTACTATAAAGTCACTACCTAGCCTGTCACAAGTCAGTACCCATCCTGATATGACCTTAGATGTTGCTAGGATGTAAAACAACAAACAAACAATCCAATGTTCGCATATTTAAAAAAAGAAAAGAACACACAGGAACTTACTTCGTGAAGTGGACTCCTACAAATACCTGGGCACAACTCTTGACTCCACTCTAAATGGGAACCAACAATTGGCAAGACCGAATCAAACACTGGCACTAAGCATGACAACTTTTAGGAAATTAAGGAAATTCATAAGTGAAAACACTGCACTGCTCCTGTACAAGACTACAATATTGCCTGTTATAGATTACAATGACATCATATATGAGCTCTTTACAAAACAACAAAGATCAAACTGCAAAGAATTCGGAACCGAGCACTGAGATCAGTTTACCAAGGCAAGACACTCAGTGTGGCTGAACTGCACAAGAAAGCAAAATTGGATACTCTCTCAGAACGAAGGGACCTACACCTGATGGCACTAATGCACAAATGCGCAAAAGACGAAAAATTCATTGACCGCACAAATAGAATAACAAGAATAGGAGCCTCCACTCTGCTCAATGTACCACACCCTTCAACAAATAAATATATTGGAGCACCAATCTACAAAGGTAGTGTCATGTGGAATGACGTCCCTATCAGAGTCAGAGAAACACAAACAATACTTGCCTTCAAAAATGCATATAGAGCCCACCTGGTTATTCAGGCCCTTGAATGACTACTGCAGTAATTACTAGCAAAGCCCTGAGCTCCTGCCCCCCCCCCCCCAGCTGCATCCTTGCTTGCTCTCCTGTGGGTTTTTTCCCCCCTACCACCCACCCCAATGGGCCCTCCCCTGCCACCACCACCCTTAACCATTATGAACAAACCATCAACACACCAAACATCCTACACAACTATCAATCTGTTTAAACACATTGAACATTATATAAAACAGACAAAATGTCTTGTCAATTCTAAACTTAACTTGTTTTATAAGAGACAAAATGTAACCCACAACGATTGTTTGAGTTGCCCTGAGCATACACCTTCTACTCGGTGCTGCTCCCCATTTTTGCATGAACTACAGTGACTGGTGCTGTACATTATACAGCTGGAGCCACTCCCTTAATTCTACGGGATCGGTGCTGTAACTACTACAGCACTGATCAAACTTAGATTATCGAGACTGTCAATTCTAATAGTAAGATGGCCGGAAGACCAGCGCTCCGGCGCTGACAAATGTCATATTCAGATGAATACATACTTTACCAAAAAAAAAAGAACAAAAAAAAGAGTTCAAAGACATAGATTGTGAAATAAATCCAGGTATTGCTTGCAAAGTGAAGCGAAGTGAAGTGAAGCGAAGTGAAGCGAGGCGAAGCGAGGCGAAGTGAGGTGAAGCGAGGCGAAGCGAGGCGAAGCGAGGCGAAGCGAGGTGAAGCAAATGGGAAAATAATAAAGGTTTCAGTGTAATTTTCTAAATATTTATTTCCAAAAATGTTGCAGTGTTTACCTGATTTTTCTACCCGCAACCACCTCCATGTATAGCAACACGTCTCTTAGTCTTAGAGCTGGGAATGTTGCCAGGATGTAAAACCCCAACAATAACAAAAATAGAAGAAAAGAAAACACGAAAGGAGTTCAAGACATACGATGGGAATTCAATTCCAAATAGAAATAAATGGATATGTTGTATAAGAAATTCTGCAAAAATTATATTATGTGAGTAGTGCCCTAGTATTGATGTGGGAATTCGCATAATTAATGCCTGCAGGTGTAGGCATGTACAAGGTGTTGACTGGGAACACACAAAGACATCCAATAACCTTCATAAATCTGAATAATTATAACGATAGCAATAATGATTCACTTCAGTGTGTGTGGTGCGATGGGGGGGCCCCGCACACAACTCCCCGACAGCTGGGGGGGGGGGGCACTCCACCAATTCGCCGATGGAGGAAGTAGCAATGTTTATATGTTCCCCTAGCATTTATACTTGTATAATACGTTATGCATCACATATATATATATATATATATATATATATTTATTATATACACCGAATGCGGGGACTCAATTGGTAGAGTGCAGGATTCCCATGCGAAAGGTCATGAATTCGATTAGCAGTTGAGTCAAACCGATGACTCACTCAATTGATACTTGTCGCTACCTAACCTGATGCTCAGCATTACTAGGTTATAATTATGTATACGAGCCTGTCTCGAAAGGTGATACCTCTTTTTTTCCTTGTCCATCGTAACGATTGACAGAAAACAGCACAGAAACGTTTCCACTGAAAACACAAGGACATTTGCTTCAAATCAATATGTATTCTATTGGGATTATGAAACACCATGTAAAAACCAAATCAGTTTATCCCGACCAAATGCATAAGCAGATAGTATGTTGATCGTTACAATGGACAAATATTTGTCCCATATTGCTTAGCACTTTTTGAGACAGTCTCATATGCGAATTGACCCATATCTATCTAGATAAATGTATATATGGCGGCGAATTACTATTGCAACATTAATGTCGATGTTAATGTTGATCTGATGCTAAATTATGTTTTCAATATGGTTAGCATAGCCTTCCTGCTAAATTAGGAGCTGGGCTTTTCGTTAATGGTTGCCAATGAGGTGAGCTGTGTTCAGTGAATCAATTCAGCGCACGTGCCTCAATGACTAACCGCCTGTCTATTTGGCAGTCATGCGCACTGTGTACAGTATTTCCTCAATTAGTGACCAGACGTGGTGTCTCAATCGGTAGAGCACAGGCTTCCCATGCGGCAGGTTGGGAGTTTGAAAACCTGGTTGAGTCAAACCAATGACTTACCAAATTGATACTTTTCACTACCTAGCCTGTCGCTCAATATTTCTAGGATAAGGCAAGGACTAGTTATCTCAGTGTCAGGATAGTGTGACTGAGTGGGATGCCAGATCGTGGTGCTAGTGGCCTGATCTCCCAGTTTGACAGCACTATAAAGTTGCCATAGGTGTGCATTGTCACAAGTGGTTACCCGTCCCGATATGATCGTAGATGTTGCTAGGACGTAAAACAAACAAACTTAGTTAAAAGAAAAGAAATATGTGAAATCCAGACTAGTGATCATACCCTAAATAGCCGCCCCCTCCCCACCCTTATAATCATGCAAAGAGAGGTGTACACTAAGCGATCCAGGAGAGTTGCGACAATTGGAAATTGTTACGCCTGCATTTCAAAATAACTCACAATGTTCACCCAATTCTACCATTTAAATTGAAAGGGTGTCTTTTTTTTTATAGTTCACCATCATAATTATTTTGTTGCATTTTTTTTCCTCCTAGCTGAAATTTCTTTTTTTTAGAGGAAGTAAAAGTACTTCCTTGATGTCATTTAGTGTACGCCTGCTATCAGAGGAGACACTTTGATGTAACTAACTAACTGTCTGGTATGGAAGTTATGTGGTGTGATTCGATAATGGGTAATAATGAAAGAGTCCTAGTCATTTAAATGCCAGATGAGTAAAATAATTAAAGTAGCTTCTAATTATTAGCTCCCCATCCTCAAAATACCAGCATATATACAGATTTTTGTTTTTGAAGATTTATAATGCCTGTCATGGATAATTCTGAATAGACTTGTTGTCACCATTAGACAGTTTGTCGATAGAAAGCCCGAGCCTACACTTTTACCGACCCACGGGATTTTTAACCTCCCACACCACATAGACATTGTATGAGGGCAACCGGCCTTTGATGACGCTGTAAGTTATATACAGATAATATACATAGTCAGACAATTATCATAGTGTATCCGTTACCTTTAGTATATATCTATTAATAATATATGTGGTGCTATGTACGTGTAGATATTTGATCTAGTTTAGTATATGGTCTACTGGGACTTCAACCCTACCACTAACCCTAAAAGGTTAGATAAAGCTGCATAGTCCGATGAAATATCAAATTTTCAAAACCAAACCAATTATCTAGATTTGATTTTACATATCTAACTTAGATACCGATGCACTGATTAGGCATTTGTTTCTGCATAGAAGACAATACTGAGTCAATTTAACAGAACCTGTTACTGCAGAAGTCTATGGTGTCAGAGTTTTGGCAAGCTTGCCAAAACTAATTTTCCATGTTTGCACTCAAAATATCTCGAAAGTTTACCATTTAAAATGAAAGTAACTTTGAACTAATGCAAAGTAGATACTAGTGATCGATCTGATATATTTATCTCAGAAAAAATACAGAAATTCAAAACCATCGGACTATGCAACTTTAAATAAGGATCGTAGAAGACCCCATCTGACCTAACTTGCCATGTCTATTTAACTAACTGTTTAGGGTTCGGGTTAGGGATAAAGTCCTGGTAGACCACATGCTAATATAGCACCAAAAGGTAATCATACATTTTATTATATTGATCTAATTCGCGGATTGTCCTCTTCCGCTTTTCATGTCCACTGATTGGAGTCACTTCCTGTAAACTCATACATATTTACATGCATTGAGTGCTGATGCATGTAAATAAGATGCATTGAGTGCTCATGTCATTATGATGTATGACATCATTTGCTGGTCACTGTCTGAACTCATTGTAAATGGTGAGTGGGCATAGCCAGATAGCAGGGTCCAATTTATTTCTTTCCCATCGTAAATAATTTGTTTGTTCTTACGTCATTTCTGACTGGATGTGATGGCAGAATTAGTAGAGTACAGGCTTCCCATGTGGAAGGTCTGGAGTTTGGTTAATCGTCGAGTCAATGACTTACAAAATTGATACTTGTCGCTTCCTAGCTTGGCACTCAGCAGTATTAGGATGGGGCAAGGACTGGTTAGCTCAGTGTCAGGATAATGTGACTGAGTGGGATTTTGGTCCATGGTGGCAGTGGCCTTGTCTCCCAGTGGGGCAGCACTATAAAGTTGCCACGAGTGTCAGTACCCATCCTGATATGACCTTAGATGTTGCTAGTCAACAAAAATCAAATAAACTGTCTCAAAGGTGATAATTAATTTCCTTGTGCCCACGTTTACAATTGAGTCAAAACAGCATCGAAACAGTTTCACCGAAAACCCAAGACAAAGATATATGCTTCAAATCAATATTATATTCGATTTAGAATATGAAACACTGTGTAAAAACTCAAATCAAGTTATCCTGTGCAAATGCATATTTCTGTCATAAAACGATATTATGTTTTGTTTTTGTTGGTAAATATTTGATTCGTCTAAATATATATTTTGTCAGCGCTGAAGCACTGGTCTTCCAGCCATTGAAACGATTCCATTTGGGTCATACATGGTGATGGGAAAGTGGAATGGGCTGCATTGTGTGCCGCACACCCCATTCTGAACATTAAACGTGGGGAGCAGCCTACGCTGTATAGTGTACAGCATAGGTACTCAATATAGTGCAGGAAGGATTCTCCCATACCGAAGTAGGTACAGCGAGAAAGATCTAACTTACAGTGTTAATGTACATTAATGTACATTAATGTACATTCATGTAAATTAACGTACATTAATAGTTCAACCATATGCCGTGGTTGAATAGAACAGTTAGATTTTCATTCTAGCTTTGGCTTCTCTTTTAATGGTGAGATGTTATGTATATATATATATATATAGATGGAGGTTTACAGTGTGTATAGTATTGGTTGACTGAACACATGATGAGGATTTCAACAGACAGGCTACCAAAGCAGATCCTCTATTCTCAATTGTCTTCTGGTCAGAGAAAGAGAGGAGGCCCTCGTTCCCAGTTCAAGGATACTATCAAGAGAAACCTGAAGTTGAGAGACATTATGGTCGACTCATGGACATCACTCTCACAATGGAGAGATAAATGGAGAGCGGCGATTAAGAAATGAAAGCAGTCTTTGTCGCATTGAGACTGACAGCATGATGATGATCAGTATTGTTTATTGATGATGATGAGTAATGTGGCTGTCCAGTGGTCTTATGTTGATCACTAAAATGGACAGAGTTTTGTCGCATATTAGTTATCACCTTTTGAGCCAATATCCTAAAAGAGATTGTGCATTCATATATTATCTTCTTTTTGCTTGTGATCTTTTGGCTGCTATTTCCACTTCAACTCCTGTGTCCTATTTATAGTTTGTTTTGATTTTCAGAATAAATCGTATTTCAGCCCCGAGGCCTTTAAATTCCAGCACCTGAGCTCAAATTTCAGATTTTCGATTTGATAAAGAATGTATATAAAAAGGTTCTTTGCTGTGTAAGATTTATTTACTCCTAGTCGCTTTAGTATATTGATAGGCGTGCAATATAACCACACTCATAATTACTATTAAATCACCCAGTCGGCCAGGTGTATTAGACATGCATTAAGCATAGTTACAGAGGAATGTCTTGGATGTCGTGGAATTTCTCTGTGTTTCAGATTGATTCGCGGTGAGGGAAGAAGACGGGATGGCCGAATGAGTTAGAGCGTCTGTCTCCCATGTTGGTAGATCATGGGTTCGAATCCTGGTTGAGTCAAACCAATGACTTAAAAATTGATACTTGTCGCTTCCTAGCCAGGTGCTTGGCATTACTAGGATAGGGTAAGGAGCAGTGGAATGAGGAAGACCAGTCGTCTGCGACTGAAATTTCCCCTGCTTAAACAACTAATGTATCAACAAACAAAAAAAAAGACGGAGGCGAGCTGGGAGTAAAATGTAAATTTTATTCAGTCAAACAGGAGGAAGAGAGAGCCCCCGAAGAGCTCGCCACCATACAAAGTGGAAGTAAATATAAAAAGAAGAAAAGAAAGAAGAAAAAGTTAAAGGGTAGTTGGAGGGGTGTGCAGGTCGGGAGCCAGAGGAGTGACTCCAGGGAGGACAGGAGGTGGCGAGGAAGCAGCCAGGGCAGGGGGCGCCACCAGCAGAGGCCCGCAACACAGCAGTGGGGCGAGGGAGGAGCCCGGGGAGAGAGAGAGAGAGGGGAGAGGCGAGTTTTCCCGTGCTGCGAATCAAATGCAATGCGAGCATTATGACAAAAGGTGCATAGTCCGATAGTTTTGACTTTCTGCCATTTATTTAGAATAAATATATTATGTTAATTGTTATAATCTACCTTACTTTGGTTTGAAGTAACTTTTGTTTTAAGTAGTATATCATGAGTCATTATACCGGGAAATTACGTAATCGTTCCTCCTCAGACTAGTCAGAGCTCTGATGGGAACAATGACCTTAAGTGACCTTAAGGGTAATTATCTTTGACTTTAATATCATAGGTCATTTCCCCCCTCAGAGCTCTGATGGGAAACAATGACCTTAAGTGACCTTACGGGTAATTATCTTTGATTTTGTATCGTACATCATTGTCCCCCTCAAAGCTCTGATGGGAACAATGACCTTAAGTGACCTTAGGGGTAATTATCTTTGACTTTAGTATTGTAGGTCATTGTTACCCCTCAGAGCTATAATGGGGAATGGTGACCTTAAGTGACCTTAGGTGTAATTATCTTTGACTTTAGTATTATAGGTTATTGTTCCCCCTGAGAGTTATGAGACGCAAGGATTGCGTAATTGTCCGATATAATCACTCATGATATACTACTATTACAACTGGCTAAATTTAAGGTATTTGAAGTTAGAACATGCACAATTAACTTTGCCAAAATTCTGACACCGTAGCCTTTAGCGGTATCAGGTTCTATTCAATTGACTTCAGTGTTTCCTTAAATTATCTGCAGGTGTTCATGCTTCATAAGTGCACCCAAATCTGAATTTGATATCCAGGAACAAATGTAAAAAGGTGTTTAGGTTTTGACAATTTGATACTTCATCATACTATGCTATTTCAAGTGAAATATAATTGAACTTTTTGTTGTTGCATTATTTTCACGCATTCTATAACTATGAGGTGATGCCATTTATAATATGGCATGCCATTCATTTGATAGGAATATGTTATTATAATGGACTTTGGTTGTGATGTTATGCACTCACTGCACAGCAATAGTTTCGGACATCATGCAGGAGTTTGTGGGTTCGAACCCCGGCAGTGCCAAATCAAAGTCTTATAAGCATGATTATTTCTTGCTACCTAATCTACGACATCTGCATTCAATCATGAGGCTAACCTGGAAGGACAAAGTGACGAATAAGGAAATACTCGAACGGAGGGGGCTGCCCTCTATGGGAGATCTTCTGATCAAGAAGAATCTCCGGTGGACTGGGCACCTCATGAGGATGTCATCAGACAGGCTACCAAAGCAGATCATCTACTCTCAACTGTCTTCTTGTTACAGAAAGAGAGGGTGCCCTCGTCTCCGGTTCAAGGATACCATCAAGAGAAACCTGAAGCTGAGAGACATTAAGACCGACTCATGGACATCACTCTCACAGCAGAGAGCTAAATGGAGAGCGACCGACAGCATGATGATGATGATGACCTAATCTGGTGCTCAGTATGAATCGGATAGGACAAGGAGTGCTTTGTTCAGTATCAGGATAATGTGACTATGGGGGGGTATAATGTCATGGTGCCCCACAGTGGGCCACCACAATAAAAGGTTGCCATAAGGGTGTACTGTCACAAGTCGGTACCTGCCCTGATATGTAGTGTTCTCTGTGGCGGAGTGGTTAGAGTGTCTGACTTTTTTCTAGGTCAGACTCCTAATCTGGAGGTCAGTGGTTCAATTCCACATGCCCCCACCTCTGCCAATTTGGATTTCCACTGCTGTGCATAACTTACAGCGTCATCAAAGGCCATTTGCTCTCATACCATGTCTATGTGGTGTGGGAGGTTAAAAATCCCTTGGGTCGGTAAAAGTGTAGGCTTAGGCTTTCTATCGACAAACTGTCTAATGGTGAAAACAAGTATATTCAGACTTATCCATGATAGGCAGTATAAATCTTCAAGAAAATAAAAGGAAAAAAATGAGATGACATGTTGCCACCATGTAAAACCCAAACAAACATTCTGTCAAGTAAATAACCTTCTTTCACTCATTCCGACTTTATAGTGCTGCCTCATTGGGTTAGTATCCTGTTAGTCCCATGCCCTAATATCCCACTCAATCACAGTATTCTGACATTGACACAACCAGCCCTTGCCCTTTTCCCATAAATGCAAAATGACAAGTACAATAGCGACACATCTACGTATTCTAAGGCTTCGGTTTTTACTCGGTTCTGGTTCGAACCCACGACCTCCCGTACTGGAGCGGACGCCCTACACACTTGACCATCCCGCCCGGTCATACCCTCAAGTGATATTTATCAGATAGAAGCCGCGCTGTATTGGTATGGAGGAGGATTTGTTTATTGTTTGCTGGGGTTCTACATCCTGGCAACATTTAAGGTCATATCTGTACAGGCACCGACTTGCAATAATGCACACTCATGGCAACTTTATAGTGCTGCCCCACTTTGAGACATGGTCACCAGGGCCATGACCTGATTTCCCACTCAGTCACCTTATCTTGATATTGAGCTAACCAGTCCTTACCCTATCCTAGTAATGCCGCGCACCAGGTTAGGTAGTGACAAGTATCAATTTTGTAAGTAAGTAATTTGACTCGGCCGGATTTCAAAATCTCGACCTTCCACATGGGAATCCTGTGCTCTTACCGATTCGACTACCGCGTCCTGGCTGACAGCCTTTTCCATTCAGTAAAGACCGAAGTGGACCTTTATGTAGGTACAACACAGAGGCTGAAACAGACTGACACATAAATACACAAACACTGCGGGTTGGCCCCTGCCAAACCCGGCCCTTTCTATTTACACACTGCACCCTGCTCGATCAACTTCTCAGCAGACGCCAACTAACACAGCTGTAGTTGCGTGACGTGATTTATGCACAGCCCTGCAGCTACAGAAAGATGTGTGAGGATGGAGGGGTATGTGTGCGTGGGTGTGTGGGTGAGTGGGGGTGTGGGTGCATGGGGGAGTGTGGGTGTGTGTGGGTGTGTGGATGAGTGTGTGTGTGTGTGTGTGTGTGTGTGTCGGGGGGAGTAGATGTGTGTGGGGGTTGGGTGTGTTTGTGGGTGTGTTTGGTTGTGTGGCTGTGTGGGTGTGTGTTGGGGTGTGTTGGGGGAGTAGGTGTGTGTGGGTGTGTATGTGTGTGTATGCGGGGTGTGGGCGTGTGTGTGGGGTGTGTGTAGGGGTGTGTGTTGGTATGTGTGGGGGGGAGGGATTGCATATGGGTGTGTCTTGGTGTGTGTGTGGGGGGTGTGTATGTCTGTGTGTGGGGGGAGTAGGGTGTGTAGTGAGGGGGGTGTAGGTGTGTGTGGGGGGAGTAGGTGTGTGGGGGGTGTTTGGGTGTGTGGCTGTGTGTTGGAGTGTCTGGGTGTGTAGGTGTATGTGGGTGTGTATGTGTGTATGTGGTGTGTGTGTTGGTGTGTGTATGGGTGTGTGTTGGTGTGTGTGTGGGCTGTGTATATGGGTGTGTTGGTGTGTGGGTGTGTGGGGGGGAGTAGGTGTGTAGGGGTTTGGGTGTATGTATGTGGGTGTATGTGTGTGGGGGTGTGAGTGTGGGTGTATGTGTGTGTATGTGTGTCGGTGTGTGGGTGTGGTTATGTGGGGTGGTGTGAGGGTGTGTGGATGTGTGGGTGTGTGGGTGTGTGGGTGTGTGGGTGTGTAGGTGTGTGGGTGTGTGTGTGTGGATGTGAGGGGGTTGTGGGTGGGTGTATGTGTGTGTGGATGTGAGGGTGTGTGGGTATGTGGGTGTGTTGGTGTGTGAGGGTGTGTGTGTGGGTGTATGTGTATGTGTGTGGGTGTGAGGTGGTGTGGGTTGGGTGTGTTGTGGGTGTGGGTGTGGGTGTGTGTAGGGTGGGGTGGGTGTGTAGGTGTGTGGTGTGTAGGTGTGTAGGTGTGTGGGTGTGTAGGTGTCTAGGTGTGTAGGTGTGTGGGTGTGGATGTGTGTGTGTGTTGGCCGCACTTTGCAGGTGAGCAGTTGTTGTTGTGAGAGAGTTGTGGGTGGAGGGGGGTGGGGGTAGAAGGGGGTTGGGGTGGGAGGGGGTTTGGGGTGGGAGGGGGGTTTTGGGGTGTGGAGGGGTGTGGTTGGGTTGGGGTGGGGTTTGGGGTGTGGGGGGTAGGGGGGTGGGGGGGGTTGGGTGGGATGGGGGTTGGGTGTGGGGGTTGGGGGTGTGGGGGGGGTTGGGGTTGGTTGGGGGTTTTGGGGTGGGGTGTGTGGGGGGGTTGGGGGTGGAGGGGGGTTGGGGAGTGGGGGGTTGGGGGTGTGAAGGGGGTTGGGTGTGAGGTGGGTGGGGTGGTAGGGGGTTTGGGGGGTGGGAGGGTTTGTTGTGAGGGGTTGGGGTGTGGGGGGGTTGGGTGGTGAAGGGGTTGGGGTGTGAAGGGTTGGGAGGTAGGGGGTTTGGGTGTGAGGTGGGTTGGGGTGGGAGGGGGTTGGGGTGTGAGGGGGTTGTGGTGTGAGGGGGGTTGGGGTGTGAAGGGGGTTGGGGGTGTGAGGTGGGTTGGGGTGGTAGGGGGTTTGGGGGTGTGAGGGGGTTTGGGTGTGGGAGGGGGTTTGGGGTGTGAGGGGGGTTGGGGGTGTGAGGGGGGTTGGGGTGTGAGGGGGGTTGGGGTGTGAGGGGGGTTGGGGTGTGAGGGGGGTTGGGGTGTGAAGGGGTTGGGGTGTGAAGGGGGTTGGGGTGGTAGGGGGTTTGGGGGTGGGAAGGGTTTGGGGTGGGAGGGGGGTTGGGGTGGGAGGGGGGCTGCGGTGGCAGGGGGTTCGTTTCCCATTTTGGTAGGTCGTGCGATTTCGAACCCATGGGTTAGAACGCTGGTTGAGTCAAACCAATGATGTAAAACTCTATACTTGTCGCTTCCTAGTCAGGCACTCAGCATTTTTAAGATAGAGCAAGGACTGGTTGGCTCAGTGTCAGGATAATGTGACTGAGTGGGGTATCAGGTTACGGTGCTGGCAGTCCGGTTTCCAAGTGAGGCAGCACAATAATGTCACCATGAGTGCTCACTGTCAAAAGTCGGTACCCGTCCTGATATGACCTTAGATGTTGCCAGGACGTAAAGCTCCAACAACCAACCAACCAATACATTGGTACCGTGACGTCATGCTGTTGGCTTAGTTACGTCATACTGGCGTTATTGTGTGGCACCGTGCCGTATGCAGTGTCCCCTAAAGCTAAGATTCCTTACACGCGGTATGCGGCATGCGGTATGCGAATGCGAATGCCCCAAAAAATCGAAACGCCTTGAAGTCAATGGGCTACAACCCTTACACGCGGTATGCGAATGCGAATGCGAATGCGTATGCGAATGCGTTTTTCCGATCGGTCCATGTAGCGATTGGTGCGGCATGCGGCATGCGACAAGGGGGGTGTGAATAGAAACCTGAGTCTGATGTGTCCATTAGTTTAACACTAGGAGAGGCGACTGAGCATTACGGAACGGTCACGCACAAGGGTGCTGAGGGGAAACATATGGTAGTAGTGGTGGTGGGGGTTCGGGTTGGTAAAAATGCTACCAGAGCCACAAAAATATGAATACTTATCTATAATTTGGTAATTATAAAGGTAGGAACCTCCATGTGACGTACCTAAAGTTACATAGATATAAATGCCATATTAGGCCATATACAGTGCAGTATGGGGTATACTTGTTTATTTTTATTTTTTAAATATAGCAGGTCGTGTGCCGCATGCCGCATGCCGCATACCGCATAGAAGGAATCTTCCCATTCGCATACCGCATGCCGCATACCGCATGCCGCATACCGCATACCGCGTAGAAGGAATCTCAGCTTTAGGCTTGTTGTTTATTTTCCTTTGGGGACCTTTGGTCATTTTTTTGTCAATTTGTTGTCACCATCCCTCCCTCTCACCCCCCCCCCCCCCCCCCCCCCCCCACACACACAGACATCTAACTCTTTGCACACCCAAAAGCCAAAACCACAACGCACTCTCCACTTCCTCCTCCCTCCATGCCAACCGGATGCAGTTGACGATGATTCGGTAGAGCGCAGATTTCCCGTCCGGAAGGTCAGCGGTTTGATTCACAGCCGAGTCAAATCAATAACTTACCAAATTCATACTTGTCGCTACCTAGGCCCGACGCTCGGCATTAATAGGATAGGTTTGTACAGTATCAGGATAATGTGACCGAGGGGAAATTGGCTCATGGTACCAGTGGCCTGGTCTCCCAGTGAAGCAGCACTATTAAGTCGCCATGGGTGCGTACTGTTACAAGTCGGTACCCGTGCTGATGTGGTCATAGATGTTGCTAGGACGTAAAACCCCAACAAACAAATAACCTCACTGAGGTGCCTTGTTTATAGACGGCGCCTCCCTTCCCCCTCCCCTCTCGCTCATCTGCCTCCCCTCCCCTCTCCACCCTGCCCCTCCCCTCCCCCTACCCCTCCTCCTCTCTCCCTCCTTCCCCTCCCTCTCCGTCCTCTCTCCCACCTCCCCCTTCTTCCTCCCCCTTCCCCCTACCCTCCCCCTCCCCTCTCCCTCCTCTCCCTCCCCTCTCCCCTCCCCCACCTCCCCCCTCACCCTCCGTTCTCCCTCCTCCCCCTCCCCTCTCCCACCTCCCCTTCCTCCTGCCCCCTCCCGTCCCCCCTCCCATCTCCTCCTCCCCTTCCCCTCTCCTCTTCCCCTCTCTCTTCCCCTTCCCCTCTCCCACCTCCCTCTTTCCTCCCCCCCCCCCCGTCTCCCCACCCCACCAGCCCATATCCTTGCTGAACACAAACCTTTACAGTTACTTCGTGACAACCTGGGTGTCCCCTGGGCCTATATGTATGTGTCCGGGTTACCGGTCGTAACCCTGGGTCGTGTGGATTTCCTGGGTTAGCGGCGAAAACTGTGTATGTATGTGTCGGGGTTAAACTAACTCGGCGAGCGTAAAGTCGCCTGCACTAAGCCCATGCGAAAGGAGGGTTAAAGGTGGGGTTAGCCACCGATTATGGCCAAATCTATTCAATGCGATCATATGTAACAGAATTACATACGCAATAAGTGAAATTTTATCAATTTAACCCTAAATTAGAACCCTTCTTAAGGCTACCGCCGTATTGGCGGCGCTATTCATATTTTCGAATCGATGAACGTAAAGTAAACAAATCGCCGCCGCTGCAGCGACGTCGATATCCATACTGTCCAACGTCAACTAAACATCGCCGCCGCCGTCGCCGCCGAATCGACGGCAATATATTATGCCCAAATCTATTCAATGCGACCATATTTAAGAGAATTAGATACACAATAAGTGAAATGTTATCAATTTAACCCTAAATTCGAAGCGTTATTAAGGCTACCGCCGCATTGGCAGCGATATTAAATGTGTCGAATCGACGAATGTAAATACGCACACAGGGGTTGCCCAAATCTATAAATAACTGAAACATTAGCTAACCCCTGCGTGCTTTGGACCCATACATCCCCCATGACCCATTTGGAACCCCGGGGTTAGATAACCCGGCACCTTCCTTTAACCCCGGTGCGGTTAAAAAGTGACACACACATATGGGCCCTGATCCCCCTACACCACTACACCCCCACACACAACCACGCGCACACTCACACACACACACACACACACACACGCACGCGTGGGTAGTGGGGAAAACTTCAGTTCCAAGAAGGAAGACAAGAACGCAGTTTGAATGTGCACAAGTTATATAGTCAAGACTGACACCCATTCTCCGCGCCATCCCAGGACCCTGGAACCCCCCGCCAACCCGCCTCCCCACCACCCACCCCCACCCCCCACCATGCACTCAGTACCATTTGTAGTTGTGTAAGTGTCGAATTGGAGATCTAATATAGTCAGCAAAAAGGGCCGACAAGACCAATGAATATGGGGCAAAACATTTGGGCGAAAATAAATAGTCAAAAAGGTGGTACACTATGCACACACATCTATTCATAGGTGTGTGCATATATAAATATATATATATATAAAATATATATATATATATATTAGTACATATATATATAAATATATATATATTATATATAATCTTTATATACATATCAACGCTCGGAGAATTATTTATTAATATATTATATATATTTATTATATATATATATATATATATATATGTACATATATATATAAATATATATATATATATATGTACATATATATATAAATATATATATATATATATATATATATAAATCCTCCGGTGTGACTGACACTCGTCAAACATCTGGGGGAGGCGAGGTGGCCGCGATCGTGCCACCGGTACATTATTGCATTTTACAGAGGATAACAATAACAATAATAATAAATAATATTCTGTTACATATCTTTATACTCGCATAATACGTTATACATCACATATATATACACATTTTCAGCAGTATAGTGAGCGAGCATAACAGCTGCTGAGGCATGGTCGAGCAGGTGGTGCCACGTTGGGAGGTTAGGTGGTACCAGTAGATGACCTAATGAGTAGAGGTGACCAGTCAACGACTTAGTGGCTGGGGAGTAGATGGATCTTCTGGCTTATTATACTCGCATAATGACTTATACAGCATATATATATATATATGTATTACTATTATATAGCAAAATAAGTACGAAATCTATATAGGAGTGATCATTTGTATTACTAACGGGATCAATACATATAGATACAGAATGTAAATACATATGCTTGATTGTTGTTGTTTTACATCCTAGCAACATATACGGTCATTTGAGGATGGGTACCGACTTGTGACAGTGCGCATCCATGGCGACTTTATAGTGCTGCCCCACTGGAAGACCAGGTTGCCAGCACCGTGACCCGATATCCCACACAGTCACAGTATCCTGATACTGAGCTAACCAGTCATTGTCCTGTCCTAATAATGCCGACAGCCAGGCCAGGTAGCGACAAGTCTCAATTATATAAGTCATTGGATTGACCCAACCATCCACATGGGAAGCCTGCGCTTTACCGCTATCTAGCCTGGCATTTGGCATTACTAGGATATGACAAGACTGGTTAGCACAGTTTTAGGATAATGTGACTGTGCGGGATATCGGGTGGCCTGGTTTCCCAGTGGGGCAACACTATACAGTTGCTATGATTATACACTGTCACAAGCATACCCGTCCTAAGATGTTGCTAGGACGTAAAACAACAACAAACAATCAACTATATATATATGTAGTATATCCCAGTTTTCTGCGAGCATTAAATGATACTGAATTGTGTAATCATTTGAAGTGTTGATGTATTTCCCAATAAGGTCTATATTTCGCAATAAGGTCTATATTTTGAATTTCTCACGGCCTGGTTGATAGAGTGTTTAAAAAAAAAAATACATGAATAAACAAACAAAGCAAAATTAAGTCAGCAGCACATAATGCCATGTTATGTTCTGGGTGTGGGTGTGCACCAGTGGTCCACAACTGGTTCAAGAAAGGCTGTGGTATGTGCTGTCCTGTCTGTGGGAAAGTGCATATACAAGACTCCTTGTTGCTTACCGGAAAGAGTAGCCTATGTGGTTGCAGCAGGTTTCCTCCGAAGAAATATGTCAGAATGACTATATATTTGACGTCAAATAAAATCAATATGCTCTAGAGGTATTGCCTAATAAAACAAACTTTCTTTTTTTTGGGTGTGGGTGTGTGTGTGTGGTGGGGTGGGTGGGGGGGGGAGGATCAGGGGAGACCCAACCTGTCACGAAGTAACTGTAAATGTGTGTGTTCGGCAAGGATTGGCTGCTGATAGGGGTGAGGGGTGAACATAATATATTTGTTGTTGTTTTACGTCCTAGCAACATCTAAGCTCATATCAGGACGGCTACCGACTTGTGACAGTGCGCACTCATGGCATACCAGGCCACCAGCACCATGACCTGATATCCCACTCAGTCACATTATCCTGACACTGAGCCAACCAGTCCTTGCCCTATCCTAATAATGCCGAGCACCTGGCTAGGAAGCGACAAGTATAACTTTTTAAGTCATTGGTTTGACTCGACCAGGGTTCGAACCCATGATGCCATGGTCTAGCAACACCGGAGATGGATGCTCTAACTCATTTGGCCATCCCGTCTGGTACGTTGAACATAATATAAGCTGCCTAGGTAAAGGAAAGGATCAAATGTCCAAAACAAAAACACTCACCTAGATTTGATCCTACATATCCAACTTGTGGGCCCATTAAAGTTGCATAGTCCGATGAAGCGTTAAATTTTCAAAACCAACACAATTATCTAGAATTGATTCTACATATCGAGGACAGATACAGATGCGTATATTAAGCATTTGTTGCCGCATAGAAGCGAATCACGAGGCAATTTAATAGAACCTGTTACTGCAGAAGCCTATGGTGTCAGAGTTTTGGCGTACTTGCCTAAATTAATTTTACATGTTTGCACTTCAAATATTTCAAAACTTAGCCATTTAAAATAAAAGTTACTTCAAACTAAAGTAATGTCGGTCATCATCATCATCATCATGCTGTCGGTCGCGATGCGACAAAGACTGCTTTCATTACTTGACTGCCGCTCTCCATTTAGCTCTCTGCTGTGAGAGTTGCGTCCATGAGTCAGTCTTAATGTCACATTTCATGAAAGCTGCCGGCAAAAGTGTTGAAGTGCTGCTGGCTTTTGCAAGTTACCAGCGGCACTCTCTCGGGGAGCAAATAGAGGATTCACACCGGCAAGAACATGTCAAGACAGGCGCAAAACTATTTGTCCCTGCAGTGGCTGGTCGGGAGATGTTTGGAGTTCCATACATCAACCGCCCTTAATGCTGCCACAGTGACATGGTTTTCTGTTTAGGGTTTGCTCCCTTAGCCTTCGGTTCTGTCAAGAATCTGTACCACAAGGCAGTGGTTTACAACTCTGCAAGGCAGGGGCGTCAAACTCCCTGAGGTATTGCTATACCTGCAATACCTGCATACCTGCATAAGTGCTGCCCCACTGGGAGATAAAGCCGCTGGCACCGAGACCTGATGTCCCACTCAGTCACATTATCCTGATACTGAGCTAACCAATCCTTGCCCTAACCTAATAATGCCGAGTGCCAGGCTAGGTAGCAATCCACATGATAAGATTACAGCACGTAATAAATATGAATGGCATATGTCAAAGTATTTACACATGCAAGGGCTAGATAAAATGTCGGTAATAACAATCAATTTAATATATTTATCTCAGAAAAATGACAGAAATTCCAAAGCATCGGACTATGCTCCTTTAAGAATTTATTACTACTGAAAAAGGGGTACTGAGTCAACTAAATAGAACCTGCTTCTGCTGAAGCCTATGATGTCAGAATTGTCAATGTGCATGTTAAAAGTAATTTGGTCTTAACCTCACATAACTTCAAAGTTAGCCATTTATAAGTATAACAAAAGTTACTTCAAACTAAAGTAAATTATAATGACCAATATAATGTATTTATCTCAAAATATGACAGACATTCAAAATCATCGGATTCTGCAACTTAATTACAAATACATTTGCGACTCCGATTGAGGGAGATTATCAGTAACAGGGTAGACAGGAGCTGGGGCAACTAGTACAACGAAATAAAGTTATTTCTTTAGTTTAACATTTAAAAAAAATGAATCCATGTATTAAAGTTGCATGGTCCGATGGTTTTGAGTTTCTGTCATTTTCTGAAATAAATATATCAGGCTATTCACTATAATCTATCTTATTCCAGTTTAAAACAAACTCTATTTTAAATGGCTATCTTTCGAGATATTTGAAGTGCAAACATGCTAAATTAATTTTGGCAAGCACGCCAAAACTCTGACACCATAGGCTTCTGCAGGAACAGCTTCTATTAAATTCCGTCAGTGTTCCCTTCTATGTGGCGACAAATGTTTCATGAGTGCACCAGTATCTGCGTTAGATATGTAGAATAAAATCTAGATAATTGCTTTGGTTTTGAAAAGTTGATGATTCATCGGACTATGCAGCTTTAAGCAGGGAGAAAACTAAGACAGCGCGTAATCTAGCAGTTGGGTGCAATTATACAAGTAGATAACCTTCCATTATTTATACTCGCATAATGCATGGTAGATCATATATATATGCCTACACAACTACAACTTTAAAATTGAAATACTTGTCGCTAGATATTCTGGCATTCATCATTACAATTTTCCGTGATTGAAATCCCCCCGGCTTAAAGCTGCATAGTCCGATGAAGCATCACATTTTCAAAATCAAAACAATTATCTAGATTTGATTCTACATATCTAACTTAGATACTGATGCACTTATTAAATATTTGTTGCCACATAGAAGGGAACACTGAGTCGATTTAATAGAACCTGTTACTGCAGGAGCCTATGGTATCAGAGTTTTGGCATGCTTGCCAAAATTATTATCCCATGTTTGAATTTCAAATATCTCAAAAGGTAGCCATTTCAATTAAAAGTTACTTCAAACTAAAGTAAGGTAGATTATAATGATCAATTTAATATACTTATCTCAGACTATGCAACTTTAATGAACTAATGTACCACCCCCTCTGCTGCCCACCTATCCCAATATGTATTTTTGTTTACATTGACAATCATGGCGAGTGAGGGCGACTAACAGTAATGAGCTAAAAGACCGATGGGGGCGCCAGCAGCAAAACACAATATTTAATTACCAACATTCTATTTGGTAGTTGATCAACAAAACAGCAGTAGGTAGCCTTCCATTATTTATAGTTATACTTACCTAATGCATTATACATCCTTTATGTATTAATCATATATATATGTATATATTTATCGAACGCCAAAATACTCACTAATAATAACACTAACAGCAGCATCAATTTGAAATAAGAACCTTGTGCTGGTGTCGTGACGGTATTTGTCCGATGGCGACATGAATTCCGTGTAGAAATGAGTAAGGCGCACGGTCCCCCACCTGGTCATGTCCCCCCTCAGGTCACATTGACCCCGGCCCCTCCAATGTATGACCTTTGACCCACAGAGGGCAGGTGCTGCTCCCTGCGGCGAACATGAAAGTCACGAGTAGCGTCTGGTGGGTAGCGTTATCGCAGAACAGCATCGGTTCTACTTCACTACTCTTCTCTTCTTCTTCTTCTTCTTCTTCTTCTTCAACATCATCACCTTCTTCATCTTCTTCTACTCTTTCTTCGCTTCCTTCTCCTTCTTCCTCTCCTTCTTCCTCTCCTTCTTGTTTTTCTTCTTCTCATCTTCTTCTTCTTTTTCTTCACCTTCTCTTCCCTCTTCTCCTTCTTCCTCTCCTCCTCCTTCCTCTCCTTCTTGTTGTTCTTGTCATTCTTGTCGTTCTTGTCGTTCTTGTCCTTTCTGTCCTTCTTGTCATTCTTGTCCTTCTTGTGGTTCTTGTGGTTCTTGTCGTTCTTGTCCTTCTTGTCCTTCTAGTTCTTCTTGTCCTTCTTGTCCTTCTTGTCCTTCTTGTCCTTCTTGTCCTTCTTGTCCTTCTTGTCCTTCTTGTCCTTCTAGTTCTTCTTGTCCTTCTTTTCCTTCTTGTCCTTCTTGTCCTTCTTGTCCTTCCTGTCCTTCCTGTCCTTCTTGTCCTTTTTGTCCTTCTTGTCCTTCTTGTCCTTCTTGTCCTTCTTGTCCTTCTTGTCCTTCTTGTCCTCTTGTCCTTCTTGTCCTTCTTGTCCTTCTTGTCCTTCTTGTCCTCTTGTCCTTCTTGTCCTTCATGTCCTTCTTGTCCTCCTTCTTCTCCTTCTTCTCCTCCTCCTCCTTCTTCTCCTCCTTCTCCTCCTTCTTCTCCTTCTTCTTCTCCTTCCTCTCCTTCTTCTTCTCCTCCATCTTTTTCTTCTCCTCCTCCTTCTCCTCTTCCTTCTCCTCCTTCTCCTCCTCCTTCTTCTTTTCCTTCTTCACCTCGTTCTCCTTGTTCTACTTGTTCTCCTTCTTCTCCCTCTTCTCCTTGTTCTCCTTGTTCTCCCGCTTCTTCTCCTTCTTCTCCTTCTTCTTCTTCCTCTTCTCCTCCTTCTTATCTTTCTTCTTCTACTAATTCACCTTCTTCTCCTCCTCCTTCTTCTCCTCCTTCTCCTCCTCCTTCTCCTCCTTCTTCTCCTCCTTCTTGTCCTACTTTTTCTTCTACTTCTTCTTCTCCTTCTTCTTCTTCTTCTTCTTCTCCTCCCTCTTCTTCTTCTCCTCCTCCTCCTTGTCATCCTCTTTCTTCTTCTACTAATTCTCCTTCTTCCCTTCCTCCTCGTTCTCCTTCTTCTCCGCCTTCTTCTTTCCTTCCTTTTCTTCTTCTTGCTTAAATGTTTAATAACTGCACTGGTATCTAAACTGGATATATAGAATAAAATCTAGGTATGTCTCTTCCTTGAGAAAATGTGATGCTTTCATGGGAATATGCAGCTTTAATTCAGTTCTAACTTCATGAACCTTTCTTTAAAAGTTTCCTTTTGTCCCCCTTCCCCAATGACTTGTTTAGCTGAAAAGAAAATGAAGCAGCAACTTTATTTTTATTTTCGGATATTATTTAGTCTTAGTGATGTGTCAGTTTCACCAAACAAGGTTAGATGGTATCCAATATACAAATGGAGTACAATGTATGCTGTGTTTGTGCTCCTTGTATTTTTCATTTCAGTGTCTCTAGTTACACAGATCCCAATCTACGATCCGGGTAATACAAGGTTTTCTGGCGGACCTCTGCATCCTTTCAAAGACTTCAGGTTTTTTCTTTCACTCAACTTGCCTGTGTTATGTTGTATTACTCCACATTTGATACACCAGACGGGATGACTGAATAAGTTAGAGCGTCCGTCTCCCGTGTTGGTAGAGCATGGAGTCATGGGTTTGAACCCTGGCCTAGTCAAACCGATGACTTAAAAATTGATACTTGTCACTTCCTAGCCTGGTGCTTGGCATTATTAGGATAGGACAAGGACTGGTTGGCTCAGTGTCAGGGTTATGTGACTGAGTGGGATATCAGGTCATGGGTCTGGTGGCCTGGTCTTCTAGTTGGGCAGCACTATAAAGTCGCCATGAGTGCACACTGTCTCAAGTCGGTACCCGTCCTGATATGACCTCAGATGTTGCTAGGACATAAAACAACAACAAACAAACAAACCACATTTGCTAGGTTAGTGTGCCGCATGTTCAGCATTAGCAAAGTATTTGTAAAAAAAAAAAATTTAACATATTTTTTTTATAAGAAGCAAATTGGAACTTAATATGTACAGTAAAACCTCTCTAGATCGACCATGAGACCGACTTTAAATGGTCCATTTAGTGAGGTGGTCGGTTTAGGGAGGTTTTATTTAGGAATCATTACAATGCTATTGTATATGCGATCGTTTGGAACCCAAATAAAGCGATCGATATAGGGGAGTGGTCGATCTGTGGGGGTGGTCGGTTAGAGAGGTTTTACTGTATTTCATTGTGGGGGGGGGGGGGGGGGGGGGGGGGGGGAATAACCTGAGCTGTGGCATTGGAATGGCGGATTGCTTAAAGGTGCAGGCTCCCTATGTGGAAGGTCGGAAGTCAAGAGTTCGAATCCCAGTCAACTCAAACTAAAGACTTACCAAATTGATATTTGTCGCTAACTACCCTGACAGTTAGCTTTACTAGGATATGGCAAGAACTGGCTAGCTCAGTAGCAGGATAATGTGAACGAGTGGGATTTTAGGTCATGGTGCCACCGGTCCTGGTCTCCCAGTTTGATAGCACTATAAAGTCGCCATGAGTGCGCCCTGTCACAAGTTGATACCCGTCTCATACGAGCTTAGATGTTGCTAGGACGTAAAATCCAAACAGACAAACTATTCAAACCGAGGCACCAGACTTTCGGTAGATGATAATTCAATGAATAAAGGTATTTTTTTTCAGCCCCGAGGCACTGGCCTTTCAGCCATATTCTTACATTAGTTGATGGTTGTTGTGGTTTTACGTCCTAGTGTCCCACTAGGAGACCAGGCCGCTGACACCATGACCCGATATCCCACACAGTCACATTATCCTGACACTGTGCTAACCTGGAGGTAGTTACAAGTATCAATTTTCCAAGTCATTAGTTTGACTCGACAAGGATTCGAACTTCCAACCTACAACACGGGAAGCCTGCGCTCTGTTGATTCAGACACAGCGTCAGGTGATAGTAAGCTATATTCATTCACAATATAATTTTTAATCAACAAAAGTTTGCTACAAGTACACAGAAAAATAAAAGCAATGCTGTTACCCAACAGGTAAATTCCAGACAACCTTCCGCCATCTTGATTTGGCCCATAACCAGGTCACATGATTGAAGCCCCCAGGCCGGGCTTTGCCTCTGCTCCCCGCCCTTCTCACCCTACCCGTCTTCCTCTCCACGTTATCACAACAACATTGGGATCTCTCTCCACTGGGTCCCCCAATGCTGAATCGAAAAGCACCTCACAATGACAATTAGTTGAAAGAAAGTAATAAATGAAGAAAAATAAGATGACCAAACAAAAATGTGTACCAGTTGTGTACCAAAGGGGCTGTCACATTACGACGCATTGCGCCAACATACGCCGACGTATGTGATTTTTGACAGCTATGTTGGGATACGTCGTTATGCGTTATGCGTGCGTTAGGCGCTTGTGGGTATACATCAATGTAAGTCGACGTTCACGTATGACAACGTTCGACAACATATGGATTTTACGTCGGCCGTACATTATGTATACGTTCGGCATATGTCGATGTACATTAGAGGTACATTAGACAAACATTGTTCACTACCATCTACGTTGACCTACATTAAAGGCAGTGGGAACATACAGTCCGCATACTTACAATGTATGGATAACTAATGTCTAACGTTCGTCTAAGGTATGTTTAGTGTTTCTCCAGCATGTCTTGATGTATGTAACTTAGTTCTGGCGATCAAATAATGTATATAACGTTCACCGGCATTCTGTGAACGTAACATGAGTGTAATTCAAGCATTTTCCATCCGGAAGCACGTTAGCCATAAGTTTGTCATACGATGGCCACACGTTATGTATACGGTATGTATACGTCCAACTTTGCCCCCCGCACCGAAAAGTTTGATGCATCTTGACGTAAAAAAGTGATTTTAGGCGGTGTGCGCGTGCTTGCGAGATGTATCATAATGCGACAGGGCCTTAAGTAAGCAACGTGTTACGATGACTACTATACATTGTGTCTGTGTGATTCTTCACATCCAGGTGGTTCACTGGACATAGTCCACAGTGTAATAATTGAAGTAGATCATCAAATAACACTCCCACCTCAACCCCCCCATCGCCACCCACACCCACACCCACACCCACACCCATACCCACACCCACCCACCCACACCCATACCTCAGCCCCCCACTCCCACCACCCACATATTCCATAGTGTAATAATTCAAGTAGGTCATCAAATAACACTCCCCCCACCCACACACACACACCCACATCCACCACAACTCCACATCACCCCACCCCCAACACCACTCTCACACACACCACCCATCACACCGACCGAGCGCGGTGGCCGAATCGGTAAAGCTTGCGTCTCTCGTCCGGTCGAGTCAAACCAATGACTTACAAAATTGATACTTGTCGCTTCCTAGCCTGGCGCCTGGCATTAATAGGATAGGGCAGGGACTGGTTGGTTTGATGTCAGGATAATATGACTGAGTGGGATATTGGGTCATGGTGCTGTCAGCCTGATTTCCCCAATGGGGCAGCACTATACAGTCGCCATGAGTGTGCACTGTCATAAGTCGGTACCGGCCATGATATGACCTTAGATGGTGCGAGGACTTAAAACTCCAACAACCAACCAATCTTCCGCTTAATCAACTAAGTTAACAAACAAAAATGAATAATATTAGTCCAGTCGTGAACTAAGTAAGCAATGTGTCATGATGACTACTGTACATTGTGTCTGTGTGATTATTCACGTCCAGGTGTGTCACTGAACATAGTCCACAGTGTAATAATTCAAGTAGATCATCAAATAACACTCCCACCTCAACCCCCCACTGCCACCCACACTCACACCCACACCCACACCCACACCCACACCCACACCCACACCCACACCCACACCCACACCTACACCCGCACCCACACCCACACCCACACCCACACCAACACATCAGCCCCCACCTCAATCACTCATCCGCCCACACCTCAGCCCCCACCCACATACCCACCTACACCACCCACACCAACACCCACCCAAGCACCCACACCCATCCACATCCACGCACACCACCCACACCCACACCTACACCCACCCACATCCACACACCCACTCCACTCTCACACCCACCCACCTCCACCCCCACCTCCAAAAGACTCTCACCCACACCACCCACCACCACCACCCACCACCACCGGCACCTCTACACCACCTACACCCCCACCCACCCAACTCCTAACCACTCACCCCCACCCCACCCCCACATCACTCTCACACACACCACCCGTCACCCCCACCACCCCCACCATCCCCCCCCCGCAACCCCCCCCCCCGCCCCCACCGGCCAGTAGCCATTGTGGTGTCTGGTGTGTGAGTGATGGTCGAGGCGTGGTTGTATTTATGTAGCTTGTTAATTTGGGCGCCACACTTGTCTGTGTGGGCGCCATGTTGCCTGCGTGTATAACGTCACTGTACCCCCCCCCCCCGCCCCCCCCCCCCCCCCCACACACACACCTGGACGGTCGGTTGGAGAGTGGGACGTAGCTCAGGCGGTAGAGTGTCCACCTGTGACGGTGTAGGTCATCCTATCGATCCTGCTCAGTGGACCCAATTTGCAGTTTGGGCTATTTTCCGTTCCAACCAGTGGTCCGCAACTGGTTCATCAAAGGTGGTGGTATGTGGTGTCCTTTCTGTTGGAAAGTGCATATAAAACACCCAGTACTGCTTATCGAAAAGAGTAGACTATGTGGTAGCAGCATGTTTCCTCCAAAGAAATATGTCAGAATGACTATGTTTGACGTCCAATAGCCGATGATAAAAAACAATGCGCTCTAGAAGCATTGTTAAATAAAACAAACTTTTTCTGATACTGTGCACCTGGTCACGTGTGCTGAGACGTCTGCGCTGACTTGGACATGTTGGAGCCTGGCCATTGAGCAGGGTAGTCAGAATGACCATATGTTTGACATCCAATAGCCGGTGATAAAAATCAATGTGCTCTAGAGGCATGGTTAAATAAAACAAGTTTTTTCGGGGTGGGTGGTCACATTGGGTTGTCATGAACACAGGTTTGGGTTGTACTTGTAGTCCATGCCAAACTCACTTAGCGACCACCTCACAAATACACACATATGCCGGACGCGGGGGCCGAATCAGTAGAGTGCAGGCCTTGTGTGCGGAATATCGGGAGTTCGGCTGGAGTCAAACCAATAATGTATCAAATTGATACTTGTCGCTTCCTAGCCAGACGCTCGGCGTTATGAGGGTAAGGCAAGGACTGGTTTGGATCAGTGTCAGGATAATGTGACTGAGTGGGATGGCAGCTCGGTCTCCCCATGGGGCAGCACTAATAAGTCACCATGAGTGTGCACTGTCACAAGTGAGTACCCATCCTGATATGACCTTAAATGTTGCCAGGATGCAAAACTCCAACAAACAACCAACATGCAGTGCGTGGTGCAAGCGATATTGCGCATGGTCAGACCCTGAGGACGTTCAATCTCACAGGGAATAGCGTTAACTCGTCAATAATACATGATAGATCACGGACACCTTGCGTTATAGCACGATCCTGCAATACTAGCACTGCCTGGCTGGACTCGGCTGGGAACATAATCTTCGCCTGGCCGAATCGGTAGAGCGCAGGCTTCCCGTGCGGAAGATCCGGAGTTCGAATCCAAGCTGAGTTAAGCCGATAACTTATCGAATTGGTACTTGTCGCTACCTAGCCTGGCGCTCGGCCTTAATAGGATAGGATAAGGACCGGTTAGCACAGTGTCAGGATAATGTGACTGTGTGGGATATCGGTTCATGGTGCCGGTGACCTAGTCTCCCAGTCACCATGAGTGTGTGCTGTTACAAGTTGGTACCCGTCCTGATATAATAAATAACCTTAGATGTAGCTCGAAAGTAAAACAACAATAAAAACAAAACAAATAACGTTCATAATAGAAAAGAAGGATAAATGGGGAGGCATTGGGGTTCGGAAGGGTTGTGGTAGTTGGAGAGACCAGACTAGCTATATTGCCTAATCGGAAATATATTTTATTGGCTATTTATGGAATTGTTTGTGGGTGTTAAATATTGTTGATGAATAATACACTTCATGACTGGATGTGGTGGCTGAATCGATACTTTTGCCAGTGCACAGTCAGGGTAACTTAATAGTGTTGCCCCACTGGGAGACCACGCTGCCAGCACCATGATCCACTCAGTCATATTATCCGGACACTGAACCAACCAGTCCTTGCCCTATCCTAATAATGTTGTCCGCCTGGCTAGAAAGCGACAAGTATAAATTTTGTACGTCATTGGTTTGACTCAACTGCGAATTGAACTCCCAATCTTCCACACGGGAGGCCTGCGCTCTGCCGATTTGGCCACCGCGCCAGATATACCCATCCTGATATGACCTTAGATGTTGCCATGAGGCAAAACCCCAAGAAACACACATTGAAGTCAGAGTAGTGCTCGATTAGACATAGGTAAGTAATAAAGAATTGTAACCTGCTTAGCTCGCTGTCGGCCGTTGAGGTTGCTGCTTCTTGCATCCCAAAGGTTGTTTTATTTAACGACACCTCTAGAGCACATAGGTTTTTATCATCGACTATTGGACGTCAAACATATTGTAAAATATTCCGACTTTTTAGGTCTGGTTCATAAATAAATAATAGTTAAAATATATTCTAAAATATCTCCTTTTCATAAAACTCATATGTGAAGCATTGAGAAAACTGTTTTAATCATATTTAAATCATCCAGTTATTTCTATAAAGTCATTATAATAATATTAAAATTATATAAGTACCACTATAAAACCTCTCTAATAATACCTAATTCATTCTATCATGTTGCTAAATACATGTGCATAATATTCAAACCAAGTTGTGAAACCATGGTAGATTATGTATATTAAGTGAAAGGATAATTAATATCAGATTGTTCTAAGGTTCTACATCAAATATAACCACTGGAGATAAGAACTCTGGAAAATTATTACTGCATTGGTTTATTTACATGTATTCCTGAATTGAAGTCTGTTGGTATTATATATTGTATGAAAGGAGGTAAATGCTGAAACTAAGGGCAGCATATACAGTTGATGCAGACTGGTTTCTTCACCCAGACAAATAGTCTGTGAAGAATGCCACAGAATGGGTATAATAATTAAGTCAAGAATTTCTGTGTGCTTGTTATTGTTATGGTATGACTTACAGATGCCAGTATCTGAGGGAGTGTTAGGACACAGGTGACAATGCATGGGGGTTGTGTGTGTGTGTGTGAGTGTTTGCAGGACCTGCCAAAGCCAGGTGTCAGGCTGGAGGTGGGAGGAGTGTGTGTGTGTGTGTGTGTGTGTGGTGAGCCCTCCCTGCCCCACCTGGTGGCAGTTTGCTGAACTAAAAGATTATAAAATATCTAATTCTCAAAGTAAGGCATGTAGAAACTCCTACTATTTTGGAGTTGTCCCAATCTAAGGGACTGGTGACCACGGGTGTTATGTAAATATAAACAGAGTTGATATTCCCATATAAGTGTAATTGGTGAACTTGATGGGAAAATATGTATCTGACTTGGGGTGGGTGGGTTGGCCCCCCACCCCACCCCCCACCACTGACTGGAGGGGTTCAGCCAATGAAATGCCATGTGACACTCTCTGACTGAGGAGACTCCCAGCAACTGTACCTGTATTTTGAATGTTGAATCTGAATAAAAGAGCTGGGCAGGGGGTGTGGCAGGCAGATGACCTGGAGACAGCACAGCAGGAGGAGCCAGCCACCCCTCCCTACTAGACTTTACCACACTTAATTTCTGTTGGTTTGATATTTCTTGGAACAGATATAGTAAGCAGATATAGTAAGATATAGTAAGCAGATACAGTAAGCGGATCATCGCTTGAGTAATATCATACATTAGTGCTTTCAGGCCTCCACACACAGAAGTTAGGGTTCTATTTCCTATTAAGATTCTAGCGTGTAAAATACCGCTAGTTAACAGTGGTGACCACGACGAGACTTATATTTTAAGTCTTACACAGTCTTGTATCTTAGTCTCTGGGAGACTCAGTGTAATCAAGATGTCTCTATTTTGTTATAGTTAGGACATTGTTGGGGCGCGAACTTGGATCTAGGCCAGTTGGGACTAAAACCCTGACATGGAAGCATGATGCTGAGGAATCAGCTTGAATTTTTGCTGGTTTTTACTGTTTTACTATTGTCCAAATATTTAGTGCAGTGGCCTAGTGGGCACAAGTGTCAGTGGAATCGCAGTCATTGTTTGTCAGCCCAGATCGCCTTAAGCAGATAAAAATCATATGATCCACCATGATGACATTTGTGGGCACAATACGATATACCACAATGATATACATTAAAGCTGTACTGGTCAATTCTTAATCAAGGGTTATTAAACACACTGCGGGGCAGTGAGTTTAACAAGGGGGCGAGATTATAATTGACATATGTACAAGTTAAGAACCTCGATCATCACCATTCTTTTAATTTTATCTATAGTTATCGTAAAAATTCATGTAAATAACTTCTCACCTAAAAAAAACATTACTTCTATTCAATTATTACACTTATCTTTATAAATTATCATATAAACTAAATAACTGTAGATAGATGTATGTATGTAAATATATAATTATTAACTGTAACACTAATCGCTGCAGGAGTGGGAGATTGCGCCTAAAGTCTCATACTCCGGTCATTCCGACTGGGTCCACGTAGTATGCCGCCAAATACTATGAGTTCAGTCCACCACCAGGTCAGTTCTCAGTGGAGTCCAGGGAGATCAGAAAAGATGGTTTAAAGCTTTTCTACGGTTGTGTTAGTGGGGGCATATAATTCCTACCAGTTGGTGATGGCGAAAGCTCATCATCAGCCAGGTTTACTCTCCTGCAACCTTGTAGGTAGAATTAGAAATAAGCTTAGTATCCAGGCTTCGGCTTGGGGGGCTAATGTGTGTAATCCAAAATTTGTACAGTTGTGGTCAGGATCAAACATCGATCCATTTTTTTTTTTTTTTTGTTCTTCTCTTTCTCTTAAATATAACCGGAAGTAAGCGGGAAGCAATTGCGAGGCAGAGTCAATAATTGGATGTAAACAGGGCCGATAAGTGAAAGGGAAATATGGGGCATGTGGTACTCAGAGGTGTCACTCAGGGGGCAAGTGAGCTGTGTGTACCATGAGCAGGGACATCACAGCTGAATACTGGAGGGGCTCTTAGGAGTCAAAGCTGAGGTGAAGCTTTAGATTCACGTAAGGTGCAAAAGGAATTGATGGTATTCCAAAACTGAGTTGGATATCGGGCACTGCGGCACCCGTACTAGGGGCGCAAAAAGGTTGGGATGCACCGGTAGTCAGACAACCTAGGAGACTAAGTTGTTGTGAGTACCAACAACCAAGTGCGAATACATATACAATCCCCAAGGGAGGGACCTACTTGCACGGTGAGTCACAAGTGATAGAGATACCCTCCAGGTGTTATGGTGTGAAGAGTCCATCAGGCATGGTAAGCAGAGCTTGACTGCACGAAGAGTGGGTCGCTGGGGTCGCTTGCACGTCCATATAAGGATAACTGGGTCCAAAGTAAGAAGACCTAGACCAATGGAATGGTCACATATATAGGGTCCAGGAACAATTAGGAGAAGGAGTAAAGGAGGTGCCAAATTAGAATATTTTTCAGGTAGTTTTCCGCTGCCCAGGCTTAAGAATCCTGAACAGACGGAATAACTAGGGGCGATAATCGATGTAAAATATTCTGACTTTTTAGGTCCGGTTCATAAATAAATAATAGTTAAAATAAATTCTAAAATATCTCCTTTTCATAAAACTCATATGTGAAGCATTGAGAAAACTGTTTTAATCATATTTAAATCATCCAGTTATTTCTATAAAGTCATTATAATAATATTCCAATTATATAAGTACCACTATAAAACCTCTCTAATAATACCTAATTCATTCTATCATGTTGGTAAATACATATGCATAATATTCAAATCAAGTTGTGAAACCATGGTATATTATGTATATTAAGTGAAGTGATAATTAATATCAGATTTTTCTAAAGTTCCACATCAAATGTAACCACTGGAGATAAGAACTCTGGAAAATTATTACTGTATTGGTATATTTACATGTATTACTGAATTGAAGTCTGTTGGTATTATATATTGTATGAAAGGAGGTAAATGCTGAAACTAAGGCCAGCATATACAGTTGCTGCAGACTGTGGTTTCTTCAACCAGACAAATAGTCTGTGAAGAATGCCACAGAATGGGTATAATAATTAAGTCAAGAATTAAGTTCTGTGCGCCTGTTATGGTATGATTTACAGATGCCAGTATCTGAGGGAGTATTAGCACACAGGTGACAATGCATGGGGGCTGTGGCTGTGTGTGTGAGTGTTTGCAGGACCTGCCAAAGCCAGGTGTCAGGCTGGAGGTGGGAGGTGGAGTGTGTGTGTGTGTGTGTGTGGTGAGCCCTCCCTGCCCCACCTGGTGGCAGTTTGCTGAACTAAAGATGATAAAATATGTAATTCTCAAAGTAAGGCATGTAGAAACTCCTACTATTTTGGAGTTGTCCCAATCTAAGGGACTGGTGACAACAGGTGTTATGTAAATATAAACAGGGTTGATATTCCCATATAAGTGTAATTGGTGAAGTTGATGGAAAAATATGTATCTGACTTGGGGTGGGTGGGTTGGCCCCCCCACCCCACCCCCCCACCACTAACTGGAGGGGTTCAGCCAATGAAATGCCATGTGACACTCTCTGACTGAGGAGACTCCCAGCAACTGTGTACCTGTATTTTGAATGTGTTGAATCTGAATAAAAGAGCTGGGCAGGGGGTGTGGCAGGCAGATGACCTGGAGACAGCACAGCAGGAGGAGCCAGCCACCCCTCCCTACTAGACTTTACCACACTTAATTTCTGTTGGTTTGATATTTCTTGGAACATATATAGTAAGCGGATATAGTAAGCGGATATAGTAAGCAGATACAGTAAGCGGATCATCGCTTGAGTAATATCATACATTAGTGCTTTCAGGCCTCCACACACAGAAGTTAGGGTTCTATTTCCTATTAAGATTCTAGCGTGTAAAATACCGCTAGTTAACAATATGGTCATTCTGACATATTTCTTTGGAGGAAACCTGCTGCTGCCACATAGGCTACTCTTTCAGATAAGCAGCAAGCGTTCTTTTATATGCATTTTCCCACAAACAGGACAGCACCTCTCACAGGCTTTGATGAACCAGTTGTGGACCACTGATTGGAACGGAAATAGCCAAAACTGCAAATTCGTCAAGTGAGCATGATCGACAGGATGACCGACACCTTCACAGGTGGACAATCTACTGCCTGAGCTACGTCCTGCTCCCCGCTTATTGCATCCCCGTCCAGATATGACCTTAAATGTTGCCAGGATGTAAAACTCCACCAACCAAGCAACCAGCTTATTGCATCAGGACTAGATGACAGGTGGTCGGTTACAGAACCTACAGTTAATAATGCACGCTAATGGCACGGGCATGTGTCACCCACAAATCACCTACTACCTACACCAAGACCGGGCGCGGTGGTCGAATCGTTGGAGCGCAGGCCTCCCGTGCGGGAGATCGGGAGTTTGATTCCCGGTCGAATCAAACCAATGACTTACAAAATTAATACTTGTCGCTTCTTAGGCAGTTCCATATCCTGCCATAATAAATGTTTATTGTTGTTCCTTATGGTTCTTTTACTGAGCTCAGTTCAAGACGGGTGCTGACTTGTGACAGTGTGCACTCTCTATGACTTTATAGTGCTGTGCCTCTGGGAAATCAGGCCACCGGGGCGCTATGACCCAATATTCCACACAAGTGGATTATCCTGATACTATGTTAACCAGTCCTTGTCCTATCCTATTAATGCTGAGCGCCAGGCTAGGTAGCGACAAGTATCAATTTTGTAAGTTGTTAGCTTGACTCGGCTGGCATTCGAACTCCCGACTTGCGGCACAGGAGTTCAGTTTCAGTATGTTGTTGTTTTATGTCCTGGCAACATCTAAGGTCATATCAGGACGGGTACCGACTTGTGACAGTGTGCACTCATGGCAACTTTATAGTGCTGCCCCACTGGGAGACCAGGCCGCCAGCACCATGACCTGTTATCCCACTCAGTCACATTATCCTGACACTGAGTCAACCAGTCCTTGCCCTATCCTAATAATGCCAAACGCCTGGCTAGGAAGTGACAAGTATAAATTTTTAAAGTCATTGGTTTGACTCGACCAGGGTTCTAACCCACAATCCCATGGTCTACCAACATGGGAGACGGATGCTCTAACTCATTTGGCCATCCCGTCTGGTTTTCGGCACAGGAAGCTTGTGCTCTACCAATTCGGTCACCACGTCCCGGTAAAAATATAAATTCATACACCCACCATCCTTGCTACTATTCAGGTAGCAACATCACCATGAATACAAATTAAAGTTGCATAGTCTGATGGTTTTGAGGTTTTGTCATTTTCTGAGATAAATATATTATTAAATTGATTGTTATAACTTACCTTGCTTTAGTTTGAAATGAATTAAATTTAAATGGCAACCTTTTGAGATATTTGAAGTGTAAACATGTAAAATTATTTTCGGCAAACTTGCCAAAACTCTGACACCATAGGGTTATGCAGTAACAGGTTCTATTAAATTGACTCAGTATTCCATTATATGTGGTAACACATGCTTAATAAGTCCACCAGTATCTAAGTTAGATATGTATACTCAAATCTAGATAATTGATTCGGTTTTGAAAATTTGATACTTCTTCAGACTATGCAGCTTTAAAAAAAATCACAATAATAACGACCAGACGGGGTGGCTGAATGAGTAGAGCGTCCGTCTCCTGCTTTGGGAGATCGGGAGATACGAACCCATGAGTTTGAGGGTTCGAATCCCAGTCGAGTCAAACCAATGACTTAAAAATTGATACTTCTTGTGATATCAGGTCATGGTGCTGGGGGTCTGGTGTCCCATGCGGCACCACTATAAAGTCACCATGAGTGCACACTGTCACAAGTCGGTACCCATCCTGATATGACCTTAGATGTTGCTAGAACGTACAGCAACAAACAAACAAGCATAATAATAACATCCATAAATCAACCCCCCCCCCCCATAATCTGGCCCACCTGCCTGTCTCCTTGCGTATCAATAGATCGAGATTAGGAAGAATAATCGCCTGTAATACCGGTCACGCCTCACTGGACACGTTGTCTGCTTCACTGAGCATGCGCAATGGTCGGTAGTGTGCGCCTAGTCACGTGTGCTGAGATGTCTGCCCTGACTTGGTTAGACATGTTGGAACCTGGAGCGGGACGTAGCTCAGACAGTAGAGTGTCCACCTGTGAAGGTGTGGGTTATCTGATCGATCCTGCTCAGTGGACACATTTGCAGCTTGGGCAATTTTCCCTTCCAACCAGTGGTCGACAACTGGTTCACCAAAGGCTGTGGTATGTGCTGTCCTGTCTGTTTGAAAGTGCATATAAAACACCCAGTGCTGCTTATCGGAAAGAGTAGCCTTTGTGGTGGCAGTCGGTTTCCTTCAAAGAATTATGTCAGAATGACTGTATGTTTGATGTCCAATGAGCCACTGATGAAAATCAATGTGCTCAAGAGGCATTGTTAAATGAAACAAACTTTTGCTGATACTGTGCACGTGGTCACATGTGCTGAGACGTCTGCGCTGACTTGGACATGTTGGAGACCGGCCATTGAGCAGGATAGCCAGTCCTCACAATGAAGCATGTGTTTACAATTGGTTGGTTTTGGAGTTTTACGTCCTGGCAACATCTGAGGTCCTATTGGGATGGGTACCGACTTGTGACAGTGCACACTCATGGCGATTTTATATGTGCTGTCCCACTGGGAGACCAGGCTGCTAGCACCATGACCTGATATCCCACACAGTCATATTATCCTGACACTGAGGGAACCAGTCCTTGCCCTATCTTAAAGTTGCATGGTCCGATGGTTTTGAATTTCTGTATTTTTTCAGAGATAAATATATTAGATCAATCACGAGTATCTACTTTACATTAGTTCAAAGTTACTTTGTTTTTAAATGGTAAAATTTGAGATATTTTGAGTGCAAACATAGAAAATTAGTATTAGCAAGCTTGCCAAAACTCTGACACCATAGACTTCTGCAGTAACAGGTTCTGTTAAATTGACTCCGCATTGCCTTCTACGCAGAAACAAATGTTCAATAAGTGCATCAGTATCTAAGTTAGATATGTAAAATCAAATCTAGATAATTGGTTTGGTTTTGAAAATCTGATATTTCATCAGACTATGCAGCTTTAATAAGCTGAGCGCCAGGCTAGGAAGTGACAAGAATAATTTGTTAAGTCAATGGTTTGACTCGACCAGGTTGGAACATACGGGTTCGAATCCCACGATCTACCAAAACGGGAGATCGACGCTCAACTCACTCGGTCTGGTCAGGATGCCTTTACAAGAGAAGCAGGCTGGACGCGGTGGCCGAGTCGATAGAGCGGAAGCTTCCCATGCGGAAGGTCGGGAGTTCGATTCCTGATCGATTCAAATCAATGACTTACAAGATTGGTGATTGCTGCTACCTACTCTGGTGCCCGGCATTACTAGGATATGGCCAGAACTGGCTAGCTCAGTTTCAAGATAATGTGACTGACTGGGTAATCTGGTCATGGTGTACGGGATCTGGTCTAGTAGATAGTATATGCGTTGGTGTGTGGGGGGGGGGGGGGAGGGCTGCCTATGTGCATGGGTGTGCGCGGTGTGTGTGAGTGTGTGTGCTGTATATGTGTGTGCAGTGTGTGCGTGTGCTGATGTGGGTGTGTTGGTGTGTGTTGGTGTGGGTGTGGGTGTGGGAGTTGGTGTGGGTGTTGGTGTGGATGTGAGTGTGTGTCTTGCTGTGTGTGTGCTGTATATGTGCGTGCAGTGCGTATGCGTATGTTGGTGTGTGCGTGTGAGTGGGTGAATGTGGGTGGGGGAGTTGCTCAGTACTTTGCGCGTTTCTATTATTCATTGCCACCGATTTCTGACAACTCCATGACTCACCCCCCCCCCCCACACCCACACAAACCACCCCCGCCCCATTCCCACCCTCAGCACTCTCACCCTGCCCCCACCTCAACCCAACCCAACCCAACCCCACCCACAAACCACCCCGCCCCTCCCCCACCCTCAGCACTCTCACACCCCTCCACACCTCAACTCCCCACCCACAACCACTACCCCCCCCCCTCACCGCTCTCAACCGCACCACACTCAACCCCCCCCCCCCCCCCCCCCATAAAGCACAACCCACCCCCCCCCCCCCGCTCACCCTGGATGGGTACCTGTCCTGTAATCTGCTCGTGCTTCTAATTTAAGTTAATTAGGTCAGATTACTGAAACAGTCAGGCCTGTAGTGAATACAGAATAAGGGGAGGCGGGGAGCGATAATACACCCTCTCTAATTTCACATGGGTTGGTTGGTTGTTGGAGTTTTACATCCTGGCAACATATAAGGTCATATCAGGATGGGTACCAACTTGTGACAGTGCACACTCATGGCGACTATATAGTGCTGCCCCATTGGGAGACCAGGCCACTAGCACCATGACCTGATATCCCACTCAGTCACATTATCCTGACACTGAGCCAACCAGTCCTCCAACCAGTATTCTAATTATGCCGAGTGTCTGACTAGGAAGCGACAAGTATAAATTTGTATGTCATTGGTTTGGCTCGACCGGGGTTCAAACCCATCGGTTCAAATCCCACGATCTACCAAAATGGGAGATGGACGCTCAACTCATTCAGCTATCCCGTCTGGTCCAATGAGTAAGAAAATACATGTACTTCCTGGATTTTAATGGATGAGATAATTACATACAGATGGCGCTGTGTAAAATGTGTTATCTGCGCATGCTCAAAGATATACATTCTTGAGTCGTGTCCTTGTTTGTTTACAACACAATAACTCCAGACATATATGTGAAGTTTATATTTATATAACTTACTTGATAAACTGAAAAGTACACCGGAGGAAATAGATAATAGACCTTTTTTACAGAGCGCGCATCCATTATTTTTTTGGTAAAGTATTTATTCATCTGAATATGACATTTGTCAGTGCCAGAGCACTGGTCTTCCGTCATCTTACTATTGGAATTGACAGTCTAGATAATCTATGTTTGATCAGTGTTGTATTAGTTACAGCACCGATCCTGTAGAGGTGAGAATTAAGGGAGTGGCTCCAGGGGCCATATGCATGGGGCGGTAATAGTGAGCCAAACAGCGGGTAGCGCGGGATTTCTGGTTTAGCGGGGAAAATTTTCTATGCATGGAGCAGTGATAGGCAATCACCGGACGTCTAAAGTCGGAGAATTTAACCCCAGCCCACAGCAGGTTTACAGCGGTGTTAGTGTTAGGTTAGTGTCAGGATGGAACCCAAATCTACTCAATGCTATCATATTTAACAGAATTACATACGCAATAAGTGAAATTTGATCAATTTAACCCTAAATTCGAAACTTCCTTAAGGCTACCGCTGCATTGGCGGCGATATTAATAGTTATATTTTCGAATCGACGAACGTAAAGTAAACAAACCGCGCCGCCGCCGCTTGTCGACGTTAAGTAAAAATGGCCACCGCCATCGCCGCCGAATCAGCGGGAATTTCTTACGCTCAAATCTATTAAATGCTGTCATATTTAACAGAATTACATACGCAATAAGTGAAATTTAAGCAAATTAACTCTGAAAACGAAGCGATATTAATGCAGCAGCCGCATTGGCGACGGCGATTTTCCGCATCGGCGGCGGCGATTTGTTTACTTTACGTTCGTCGATTCGAAAATATAACTAGTAATATCGTCGCCAATGCGGCTGCTGCCTTAATATCGCTTCGTTTTTAGGGTTAATTTGCTTAAATTTCACTTATTGCGTATGTAATTATGTTAAATATGATAGCATTTAATAGATTTGAGCCTAATATATGGCTACAAACGCAGAGGGATTTCCCAAATCTATAAATACATTCACGTTTAGCTAACACTCACCGTTTAAACGCCCATGCATACGGCTTGACATAGTTCTCTACGACGCCGATAACCGGAGATAGGTACCCGGAGTTAGAGGTATAACACCACACGCCGCTAACACAGCTCCATGCGTATACATGCTACACAGTGAACTGTTACCCACAATATTAGTTCTTCCAGTACCGTCAGGGGGCGGGTTGGTGGTAGAAATCCTCTCTTAAGGCCCTGTCACACTATGCCGTATTGCGGAATTTTGAACATGCTAAAAAATAGCCTTATGTCAAACTTACCCATAATTAATTTTAGCGTACACCAGTGGGCTTTAACGAATACTATTTATGCCAAACGTACCCATAACTTGTCTCAGTGTACACCAGCATACACCAGCGTACACCAATGTGTTGGCGCAAAATAACATACGTCGGCATACGCTGACGCAATACGGCATAGTGTGACAGGGCCTTTACTAGCAGTGACCACCGGAATAGTATTTAAAGTTTCATAGTCCGATAAAATCATCAAATTTTCAAAAGCAAATCACTTATCTACATTTGAACCTATGCATCCCACTTAGGTATTTGTGGACTTAGTATATTAACAATTTAGCCCTACTTAGAGGTCAATTTAATCGAACTGCTGAAGTCTATGAGGTCTGCATTCTGCCAACATTAATTTGGCATGTTTGCACTTCAAATATAAGTTATCCATTTTACAGCCAAGTAACTTCAAATTAATGTACTTATCTCAGTAAATGAGGAAACATGTAAAACATCGGCTTGTTTGATGGTGGAAATAGTGTATTACCGTTGCATAGTCTGATAAAAGCAGAACATTTTCAAGAGCAAAACTAACAACCTACTTACTCAAACTACTTCATGTAGTCAAAAACACACCGAGGTACTATTAACCTTTTAAGCATAACCCTACAAGCTCACCACACTCCATCTTAAGGCCCAGTCACACCTTACCGTACTGAGTACCGGAGACCACCGGACAAAGAATTGTGTAGTCCGGTGGTGTCCGGTGTTGAACTGTTGCAAAGGCCGCCGGATGAAACGGATGCTAAACGGACGCTAAACGGATGCTAAACGGACATTAACGAATAGTTAAACGGACGTCAAACGGACATCAAACGGACGGACCGGACACCAAAAGGACACCAACCGGACACCTACCGGACACCAACCGGACACCTACCGGACACCTACCGGACTGTTCACGGACGCACCAAAAACCGACGGACCGAATTCCTGTGCACCGTCAACGGACTCTTCAGGATACAAAACGGACACCTAACGGATGAGTAACAGACATGAAACGGGCAAAATGGACAAAACGGACATAAACCGGACACCAACCGTACAGGTCTGTCCAGCGGTGTCCGGTACAAGTTTTGAACATGTTCAAAACTTGTACCAGATACCTCCGGACACCACTGGAGATAGAAGGGACATGCCGGATGGGTACCATATATAAACCATACATTACCATACTTCACAAGACAGTGTCCCATTTCTGTCTGGTTCCTCAATCCGGTGAGGTCTGACTGGGGCTTAACAGAATAAACAAACCATTCTACTAACACTCCATCTCAAAATGTCCAACAACATGATAATTATGCAATTCACAACACAGTAGGCATACCAACTTGTGAAGGGAAACTATGCACCTAACCACTCTGTAATGTAACGGTCTAATCAATAACATGTATGTATCTAAGTATGTATCTATGCAACATATAAATAGTATCTATATGTGAATTGTCAAACTATACCATATGTAAGTCTTGGAATGATTAATATTGTTGTTTCAGTTGACTTGAGCTGGCTGCTGATGACAATATCACTGTTTTATCAGACTACATATACATATATTGTAAATAACTGTATTGTCACATGTCTGGAAGACCAGTGTCACGGCACTGACTAAAGACTTTATTCAATGAATAAACTATATTTATAACAAAACACTAATCTAGATTTGATCCTACATACCCAAGGGCAAGCTAAGACAATTTAATAGAACCTGTTCCTGTTGAAGCCTATGGTGTCAGAGTTTTGAAAAACATCACAAAATTGACTTTCCATGTTTAGGCCTACACTTCAAATATATTTAAGGTAGTCATTTTAAAGCAAGGTTACTTCAAACTAAATTAAAGCTGCATAGTCCGATGAAAGATCAAATTTTCAAACCCAAAACAATGACCTAGATTTGATCCTACATATGTAACTTAGTACTAGTGCACTCATTAAGGATTTGTGACCACACAGAAGGGAATGCTGAGACAATTGAATAGAACAGATTACTGCAGAAGCCTATGGTGTCAGAGTTTTGGCATACCTGCCAAAATTAATTTTGTATGGTTCCGCTTCAAATATCTCCAAAGTTAGCCATCTAAAATAAAAGTTACTTCAAACTGAAGTAAGGTAGATTATAACGATCAACCTAATATATTTATCTCAGAAAAATTACCTAAACCCAAAACCATCGGACTATGCAACTTTAATTAAGGTAAATTATAATGATCAATCTACAATATTCATCTCAAAAGCATCGAACTCTGCAACTTTAAAGTAGTTCCACCACTTTGTAAGAACTGCATAATTGGTAGGCACACTGACTGAAGCAGGGGGTGCAGGAAAGACAAATACAAGAACAGCTGTTTTCTTTCTTGGGAATAACAACATCAGGCTTGACACGCTGAGAATTGGTATGGAACTCAACACCCTCTAGACATTGACGGTATCAAGTAATCTTTTAAAGCTGCATAGTCCGATGGAGCATCAAATTTTCTAAACCAAAACAAACATCTATATTTTTATTAAATATATGTAGCTTAGATACTGATGCACTTATTAAGCATTTGTTGCCACATAGAAGGGGATATGGAGTCAATTTAATAGAACATGTTACTGCTGAAGCCTATGGTGTCAGAGTTTTGGTATGCTTGACGAAACTAATTTGACATGTTTGCATTTCAAATATCTCAAAAGTTAGCCATTTAAAATATAAGGTACTTCAAAATAAAGTAGATTATAACAATCAATTTAATATAGTTATCTCAGAAAAATGGCAGAAAGTCAAAACTATCGGACTATGCAACTTTAAATATTAAAAAAAAAAAAAGATCAACATAAGGGGGCGGGGGTGAGGGCAGATCAGCGACAGCAAATCAAAACAGCAACCAGAGGGCAAAGTCAAGAGCGGCACGGCGTGGGGCCGGGTGGGGCCGGGTGTGGCCGGGTGGGGCCGGGTGGGGCCGGGTGGGGCCGGGTGGGGCCGGGTGGGGCCGGGTGGGGCCGGGTGGGGCCGGGTGGGGCCGGGTGGGGCCGGGTGGGGCCGGGTGGGGCCGGGTGGGGCCGGGTGGGGCCGGGTGGGGCCGGGTGGGGCCGGGTGGCGCGGTGTGTGGGCGGGGGGGGGGGGGGGGGGGGGGTGCCTCTCGGGAAGTCACAATTCATAATGGCGGCTTGGTGGAACGCCGGGACAAGCAGCAACATGCACGCCACGCAGCGGGACTCGCACTGGTCCCCGACCTCACGTAGCGGGGGGTAGTTGACTGGTACCCGACTGCATGTAGTGGAGGGTAGTGCACTGCAGGCTTACATAGCAGAGGGTAGAGCACTGGTCCCTGGGCCCGTATGCATGGAGCGGTGTTAGTGGAGTGTGGTGTTAAGGCTCTAACACTGGGTAGCTATCACCGTTTATCGGCGGCGTCGAAAACGTATGCATGGCGGCCTAAACGGTGAGTGTTAGCTAAATGTGAATGTATTTATAGATTTGGGAAATCCCTATGCGTTTGTAGCCAGATATTAGGCTCAAATCTATTGAATGCGATCATATTTAACAGAATTAGCTACCCAATAAGTGAAATTTGATCAATTTAACCCTAAAAACGAAGCGATATTAACGCAGCAGCCGCATTGGCGGCGATATTAATAATTATATTTTCGAATCGACGAACGTAATGTAAACAAATCGCCGCCGCCGCCAGTATGGAACACGACGTCGATGCGGCGGCGGTGATTTGTTTACATTACGCGCGTCGATTCGAAAATATAACTATTAATATCGCCGCCAATGCGGCGGTAGCCTTAATAACGCTTCGAATTTAGGGTTAAATTGGTCAAATTTCACTTTTTGGGTACCTAATTCTGTTAAATATGATCGCATTGAATAGATTTGATAACTAACACCGCCTGTAAACCAGTATTTTTCTGGTTTAGCTTAACCTAGTTTAAACTTGTGGTGTTAGGCCTAACACTGCTCCATGCATACCGACTTTTTGGCGCTATACCAGAAATCCCTTCTAAACGCGTTTTGGCTCGCTAACACTGCTTCATGCATATGGCCCCAGGGCCCATATTCACGATGCGGTGTTAGCTTACACTCGGTGTGTTTGCACTCCTTGCGTACTGAGTTTTCGCCGCTAACCCAGAAATCCCGGCCAAAACCAGTTTTGGCTCGCTAACACCGCATCATGAATATGGGCCCAGGGCTCAGGTAGTGGAGGGTAGTTGACTGGTACCCGACCGCATAAAGTGGATGGTGGTTGATTTGTACCTGGCCACATGCAGTGGAGCGGAGCGCACTGGTACCTGGCCTCATGCAGCCGATGGTAGTTGATTTGTACCTGGCCACATGCAATGGATTATGGAGGGTAACGAACTGGTACCTGGCCTCACGCAGCCGAGGGTAGTGGACTGGTACCCGGCCTTACACAGTGGAAGGTTGTCACTGGTACCTGGCCGCATGGAGTGGAGGGTAGTAGTAGACTGGTACCCAGCCGCATATAGTGGAGGGTAGTGGACTGGTACCTGGCCGCATATCATGGAGGGTAGTGGACTTGTACCTGGCCTTACAAAGCAGAGGATTGTGCACTGGTCCCCGGCTGCATGTAGTGGTTGGTAGTGTGCTGGTCCCCGCTGCATGTAGTGTGGAGGGTAGTGGACTCGTTCCCGGTGTCGCGGTTTAGATTCTTTGTGGGTTTACATTCTACTCGGGGGTTCTGTGCATGCGTCAACATTGAACAGCATTTCCGCCAGATTGGGCATATTCGATTATTCAACTCGGGTGACCCGACTGACCTTTTGGCGCATGCGCACATCCCACAGACTTGGGTTGAATAATCGAATACGCTTCTCCACCCTCGGGTGGAAAAAATGGTGGCTTAATCCAAAATGGCACGTGTTTTTGTCAACTCCACTCACGGTGTTCTATTTGAATTTCTAGCAACTCAGGTGACCCGAGTCGCCCGGGTCGTCCAAATCGAATACGCACATGCGCAGAACCCTGAGCGTAGAATGTAAACCCACAGAGAATCTAAACCGTGACACCGGCCTCACACAGTGGAGGGTAATGGACTGGTACCCGGCCATGCGCAACAGAGGGTACCACACTGGTTCCCGGCCTCATGCAGTGGAGATTAGTGGACTGGTACCCAGCCTCATACAGTGGAGGGGAGTGCACTGGTTCCCGGCCTCACACAACGGCGGGTAGTGCACTGCTAATAGTAGTAATAGTGCTATTATTTTTATTATAGCTTCCCTTCTTCACAGACAGTATTGCTTGAACGATTGCGCTGTTCAAAATACATGAAGACAACATAAAAAGAGTGTCCACTGTTTTGTCAATCTCATCATGATCATCATCATGACCCCCATAACTGTGAGAGTCATTGGGGCACCACAGATGACTTTGCAACCAGTTTTCTCCATTTCCCCGCTGTTCTCCACCGCCCTCTGGGACTTGCCAAACTCCACGCCTGTCCATTCCCTGACGTTGTCTTCCCACCTCTCCTTCATTCACCTTATCATCGTCCCCCTTTATCGGTGTCTTGCAAGATGGTTTTGGTCAGACCTGGTGAATGGGAAATATGGCCATACCACTGCAGCTTGTGTCTCCGTATGATTAGCAGATCTCGGCATGGTCCAAGTGCCTGGTTGATCATGGTGGTCTGCACTATCTGAATATCTGAATGGTTGTTGGTAGCAGTTAGTCAGATAAATTTCGACCGGTTTAACCACTACCTGCTTAGTTTACAGTTGCATAGTCCGATAGTTTTTGAGCTTATGTCCTCTTTTTTTAGATACATAATATTAGGTTGATTGCTATTATCTAGATTACCTCAGTTTGAAGTAAGCTTAATTAAAAAATGGCTAATTTAGGAGATATTTAAAATGAAAATATGCCAAATTAATTTCGGTATGTTTGTCAAAACCCTGACTTCATAGGCTCCAGGAGTAACTTGACTTGGGGTATTCCCTTTTCTGAAGCACTAAATGTTTAATAAGGGCCTTGGTATCTAAGTTTGATATGTACAATCAAATCTAGATGAGGTTCTGGTTTGGGAAATGTGACACTTTCATCAGTTTGTTTGTTGTTGTTTTACATCCTAGCAACATCTAGGTCATATCAGGATGGGTACCGACTTGTGACAGTGCACACTCATGGTGACTTTATAGTGCTGCCCCACTGGGTGACCAGGCTGCCAGCACCATGACCTGATATCCAACTCAGTCATATTATCCTGACACTGAGCCAACCAGTCCTTGCCGTATCATAATAATGCTGAGCGCCTGGCTAGGAAGTGACAAGTATCAATTTTTAAGTCATTGGTTTGACTCGACTAGGGTTCGAACCACTTTCATCAGACTAAGTAGCTTGAAGTCTTGCGCTTTGACCATTGAACCCCCCCCCCCCCTCACCCTCTGTCATGAAACAGCAAAAACAACAGTGACAACGCCATGTAAAATTCTCCGATTACAAGGCAAGATACAAGAAAGGTTTATGGGAGCTACAGGGACACAGCAGGCAGAGGGTTAATTAACACAGGCAGATAAGGATATATCCAGCATATCTACCTCGTGTTAGGGGAGTAACTAACTATCTTTAACTTGTACCGATGGCATTCTAATGAGGGTTTACTAAATAATATCTATGAAACGCGGTCCAGTAACAATACTAATAATATGTGTATCAATTTTATAAGTCATTGGTTTGAAGCAGCTGGGAATCGAACTCCCGACCTTCTACACGGGAAGCCTGCGCTCTATCGATTCGGCCACTGTGTCAGGTATATAGGTTGGGTATCTGCAAGGCTTTAGTGCACTTGCTATCTGGACCGCACTTTCTCCACACCTCTCTCTATCTCCTCTCCGCTGGCCTTGCTCCTCCTTGATATATCTAAAAAGAGATCCAGGATGGGGAGCCTGCCAGCATTTCACTTTCTACACTTACTCTGTCTGTGACTTTGACTCACTGGATGGTCACCATAGAGCAAATAGACACAGTCCTTTGACTCAACTCTCCTCATTTCTCTTTCCTAGACTCTATCCTTTTTTCCTCTCCCAGGCATACTTCTCCCCCTGACCAGGGGAGTTGTGTGCTTGGGTGGAGCCCTTTACCTTTATGTTTCTCTCGCTTTATTCTTGTTTCTGGAACCACTGCTGGACCCATCTTTACCCACCCTTCCTCGGAAACCCTTGCTGCTGTCTGCTGGATACAAGTGCTCTGCTACCGCCGGACCGGAGTGATTCTGGGCTGTCCCAATGACTTGTCGTTTAATCGTTGTAAAGACATCTCCCAGCTTCTACAACCGTCCCACGAGAAGATTATTTTTCAACCAAAGATTGGGCCGATTTATCGGGGCCTCAGCCTCTCTATTATGTTGCAGTTCTGCAACCGGTAACCGTTGTAAGGTTACAAACAACCCAGAAGTCAAGTCAAGGCTTTAGTTTTAGTTAGTAGGTAGGCACTGGGCACACAAGGGAGGCAGGAGGAGGAGAGTGAAGATTTCAATGTTGATGGAGTTGGTGGGGCGGGAAGCAGGGGGGGGGGATCAGGGAAAGGGGGGGGGGGGGCGGGACCATCACGGTTTTGTCAGTTGCGATCCACCCAGGCGTGTGACGTCGCAATGTGAATAATACGTCACAAGGGTTGCGCCGTCATAATTACAGGTGCGCCGCGCATGCGCAGTCTGTACACACGCCACACGCCACAATCTCACCGCCAGCAGGCCAAGGCCACCTGTATGGGAGGGCAGTGTTGTCTCTGCTCTGACAGAGTTACAGTGCCACCTGCGGAACTACCACGCCATAACATGGTCAATGGGAGCTAAATGTCACCAGCGTACGACATTTAGTTAACCCATACTACCCGTCGCGTGAAAACCGATGACACTCAGTGGATATTTACTGAATTTCTTTTAACAGACGACAGTTTTTTTTTAGTCACAGCAGACGACAATTGGAAAAGGCGGCAAAACCGCTCAGACCACCTCCGGATGCAGCAGCTTGGCGCCCCGGGGGAAGGGAGAGGGGGGATGGGGGTGTGGCGGAGGAGGGTGGCGGGGAGGGGGAGGGGGAGGGGGAGGAGGGGGAGGAGGGGGAGGGGAAGGGTCCCTTTGAAGGATTGCATTGATTTGCAGTGGATTGCCCCTAAGTGTGAGGCAATTGATGACTAGGCAGATTGACTGCGCATGCGCACAGGTCGTTGTAACCAGCCCACCCGCCGTAATGCGGAGGGAGGTCCAGGGGAGGTAACCTCCCCACATTCCTTGTCACCCCCCACCCGCCCCCCGCCGCCCCCGCCCCCCAGTCGCCGCCTAATGCACACTCTCTCACCTGTACCTGTGGGTATCTCCCACCTTGCAACGTCAAACTCATCCATTATGGTTCTAAATTATACACCCAATACCCGAGCTAACCCTGCGTACAACAAAAGCATATATATATCTATATATATAGATATAGATATATAGATATATATATATATATATATATATATATATATATATGGGTCATTCTCTAAAACTGGGCACAAAAGTGTGACATGGAAACCAAAAGTGAAGACCTTCCAAATAATAGCAAAAGTCCTTCCAAATAATAGCCTAATCCAATGTCCTATGAAGGTTTGCATGTTGTGCATATGTCGGAGTTGAAAAAAATGAGTTTCACTTTTTGAATTAGATCTATACAAATTGAGTAATACATTAATATCACTTGTGTAACATGAAAATCAAAGACACATCCAGAACCTCCTTTTAAGATATGCAACATAGTCAAACACAATTTGATTGATTATTGTTAAGCAGACAAGGTTATGACTTACAAGAAAAAGTTGAAAAATAAGTTGAAAAAAAGTGTGGCTACATGTATGGTGTCTATGTGTAAATTTTCACATTTTCACTCTAGTGCAAAATCATACAATCATAATGTTGATATCTTTTGTGGGATAAATTCAATACATGTAGAACTGCTAACACACCTAATAGACAGAGGTTACGATGATTATTTGACTTGGTATCAATAAAACAAAGACTTAATTATCTGCATCGTAACATGGAGACCAAATTTGTGGTGTCCAGTTTTGGAGAATAACCCATATACATAAGTAAATACAGTTCAGATATATAAAATATATGTGAATTATAATGTATTATAATAATATAAATACGGAGCATGTACAAGGTTTATTCTATATGTATGTATTATTATTTATTAAATTATGTTATTTGGAGTCGCGCACCAACCCCGGTGGGGTGCGCGATTGGGGCGCCACCTGCCAGCGCCGGAAAATAGTGTCACTTCTATCACAATTTAATTTTTGTAGGTGGGCATATTTATCAGTCCCCGCCAGAGAACTAATAAAATAGATCTCAGCCCAACTCGTGTTGTGTCTACCTTCCCTGCCGTAGTGAATTTATATAGACATGTAAGGGCTCTATAATCTATTATGGGAATATAAACAAGGAAACTACCGCTCATCAGTTCTATTATATATATTAGTTATTACCTACTATCCTACTGCCATAGGAGTTAGTTCCTGCTTCTGCCACTATGGCCACCAACAAAACTAACATAGAATTACTAACCACAATCAATAACTAGAAGAAAATCAAACTGAAAACTGCCCAGCATTGAAAACAAGCCCGATCATCTGGGCTTATGTGTAAAGCCCCTGTCACACATCACCGGATTGAGCAACGGACAGAATTGTCTAGTCCGGGCGTCATAAGTATCAAAATGTATTAAAATGTGTCAAAATGTTGCGATATCGGGTCCAAGGCCACTGTATGAACGGACATGAAACAGGTATGAAACGGACATAAAACGGACATGAAACGTACATGAATGGTTAGCCAAGGGACAAAATGAACTCAAACCAGACAAGAACCGTAAACTTCAATCCAGCGGTATCCGTTCCAAGTTTTGTGCATGTTCAAAACTTGTACGGACCCAAACCGGACTAACAGACTTTATTCGGTTTCTTTCTGTTTCCTCCAATCCGGTGATGTGTGACAGGGGCTTTATGGACAGCATAGACACCCCATCCAATTATATTTTTGTTAATGATGCCACCTGTGAGTGGCTCCTGACCACCCTGATACCAGCTGCGTCTGGTCACTACCACCTCCAGACCTGCTCGAATGGTCAGATTTTACGTGGTTGCCAACTTGGTTAGAGAACAGGCTTCCTGTGCAGAAGGTCAGGAGTTCAAATCCCAGCTGAGTCAAACCAATGATTTGCAAAATTGATACTTGTCGCTACCTTCCTTTATAAGATAAATATATTCGATTGATTGTTATAATTTACTTAACTTTAGTTTGAAGTCATCATCATCATCATCATCATGTTGTCAGTTGCGATGCGACAAAGACTGCTTTCATTACTTGACTGCCGCTCTCAGTAGTTGTGTTGTCTTGCATTGTGTTCCTCCTAGCTGATTTTCCGCTGTCGACGGAAGATGAGCTCGAGCAGCGTGGTCCTTGGTAACCCGGGCGACAACCGAGCCAGTATGGTGTTTTGTGTGGTTGTACATTTCATGAAAGCTGCGTGCAAAAGTGTTGAAGTGCTGCTGGCTATTGCAAGTTACCAGCGGCACTCTCTCGGGGAGCAAATAGAGGTTTCACACCGGCAAGAACATGTCAAGACAGACATGTCAAGACAGGCGCAAAACTATTTGTCCCTGCAGTGGCTGGTCGGGAGATGTTGGGAGTTCCATACATCAACCGCCCTTAATGGTGCCACAGTGACATGGTTTTCTGTTTAGGGTTTGCTCCCTTAGCCTCCAGTTCTGTCAAGAACCTGTACCACAAGGCAGTGGTTTACAACTCTGCATTTGTAAGAGGATGCTATATATATATATAGATAAGCGAAAGTAGATGTTTGGAGCAACCTATCTTTTAAAGGAGTAACTTATATTTTAAAGAGTAAAACTGTTTGAAGTGAAACCATATGAAATTAATTTTAGTATGCACATCAACATCCTGAACACAGGCTTGGTTTACTAATTACCAAGCAGCATGGAACGGATGCACCAAATTGCAATGAATATTTAATGAGTGCTCCAGTATCTACGTTGGATATGTACCATCAAATCTAGGTAAGTGCCTTGGTTTACAAAAGAAACTAATAAGTTGGAGTTTTGCATCCTTGCAACATCTACGGTTATATCAGGATGGGTACCAACTTGTGACAGTGCGCACTCATGGTGTGCTTATAGTGCTGCCACACTGGGAAATCAGGCCACTGGCACCATGACCCAATATCCCACTCAGTCACATTATCCTGACACTGAGCTAACCAGTCCTTGCCCTTTCCTAATAATACTGAACACCAAGCTAGGAAGCGACAAGCATCAATTCTTACGTCATTGATTTTACTCGACCAGGGTTTTGGAACCCGTGGGTTCGAATACCACGATCTACCAAAACGGGAGACGGACGCTCAACTCATTCGGCCATCCCGTCTGGTATCTAAGTTGGATATGCAGCATCAGCTCTAGATAAGTGCCTTGTAAAAAAAAAAAAAAAAAAAAAAAAAAAGGTGATGCTTTCATGAGAGACTCCGCAGCTTTTTAATGGTGTATAATTCATTATGCGAATATAAACAAAGCATTGTTACCCACCTTTTTTTCTCATGCTTATGCACATACGTGTGTGCATTACTTACTACCTGTCTGTCATATGCCCCATTTAGCGTCATACCCTTATCTACTATCTGTATGATCTACATCACACGGTGGCGCCACCTGTGAGCGGTATGCAGCCCCACTCAGGTGCCGCTGAAAGGGGTGACATTTTTGTTGACAAGGAATAAGCATTTCCGAAGGGAAAAAAAGTAAAGTTTGTTTTATCTAATGACACGTCTAGAGCACTTTGATTTTTGTAGCGTATCATCGGCTATTGGACTTCAAATATATGGTCATTCTGACATATTTCTTTGGAGGAAGTGCACTGCCGCCACATAGGCTACTCTTTCTGATAAGCAGCAAGGGGTCTTTTATATGCACCTTCCCACAGACTGGATAGCACATATCACAGCCAGTTGTGGATCACTGGTTAGAACGGAAAATATCCCAAACTGCAAATGTGTCCACTGAGAAGGCTCGATCGGATGACTGACAGCGTATCAGGTGGACACTCTACTGCCTGAGCTACGTCCCGCTCCTCGCCTATCCGGTCTTCACAAATACACATATATTGGGTCAGCATTGTTGTAGTGGGTTTGATGATGAATAAAGCCATATTTAAATTTGTATAGTCGGTGACATAATTGAAGTATTTAAACTTATGAAAGGTTTTGATGAAATAGATATGAACCAATTTTTCACCTTGAATAAAAGAGAAGGCAGTCGGGGCCATACTCTCAAACTAGTAAAACCCAGAGCCATTTCAAAGTTAAGGCAGCGCAGTTTCTCAAACAGGATCATAAATATGTGGAACAGTCTCCCACAAAATGTTATTGATGCCGAGTCAATAAATTCATTCAAGAACAGATTAGAAAAAGAAAGGGCTGATGATCCAGGGAAATTTGATCCCTTATTCACCACATGCTACTAATTATTCCCAGTGTTGCTTATTACTTGCACTCAAGCAAAAATGAGAGACAAGTAATGCTATTGATGCCAAGTCAATCAATTCATTCCAGAACAGAATTGAAAAAGCATGGGCTGATGATCCAGGGAAATTTGACCCCTTATTCACCACATGCTACTAATTATTCCTTGTGTTGCACTCAAGCAAAAATGAGAGACAAATAATGTTATCAATAAATTCATTCCAGAACACAAAAATGAGAGACAAATAAGTGTTCACACTTCCTGTCGACCATTCGCTATTTTGCTATTTCGGAGGGTTTTGAATTTCTGCCATTTTCTGACATAAATACATTAGGTTGATCGTAATAATCTATTTTATTTGAGCTTGAAGGTACTTGTATTTCAGATGGCTAAGTTTGGTGATATTTGAAATGAAAACAAGTGAAATTAACAGTCTGACTTACATACCAGTGAACTTATTAAACAATTATTGCTGCAAGGCAGGCGAAATATTAAAAATAATCAATTTAATAGTACTTTTTACTGCTGAATCCCATGGTGTCAGAAGTTCTCTGTGCATAACAAAATCAATTTAGCTTGTTTTCATTTCACTTGTCTCCAAATATAATCATTTATCATGAAAGTTACCTCAAAGTCAAATAAGTTCGATTTTTAACAATCACATGAATATATTTATTTGGCAAAAAAAAGAGCCGAAACTCAAAACTATTGGATGACGCAGCTTGAAACAACTATTTTTATCTAACCCAGACTGACTCAAAGCTGCCATCTTGAATTTAAAGAAGGTGCTTTTCTGATAAATCTCTGATAAAAAGAGCTTATCTTATTATCGCCATGTCTAAGTAAAATATTCCAATATACGGCAGGTAGGGAGTGCTATTATGTGAGGTGTTATTTGTATGCCTAGCCAGTGGAGCTTGTATGTACATGTATGTATGTATATATGTATTGGTTGGGTTATAGCTGGGTTCCATGTGGATGACATAGCGAGTGCTGACAGGTTGAGTGCAGTCGCACTCAGGACCTGGCCCTTCTGCCTGAGTAGGGGTCAACACAATCCAGTAGGGGTCAACACAATCAGGCTGTGAGGAGCAGCCAGATCAGGGTTGGTAGTGGCCAGACAGCCACTGGTGGTGGGCAGACTACCAGTTGCCATGGGGACTGGAAATGCTGTTCTCCTATTGGCTGACTGGGGCAGTGTGGCACCCTACCAGGGAACCTATGCACTATAAAAATAAAGATAGAAGGATTGCCTTCCCTTACTCTCTTCACTCTTACTTTCTCTTTCTTCTTGTCTGTATCGTATTTCCCTACTGCCTACTTGCACAGCCACAATTCCGGGTACCAACTCTACATCTACCTTTCCCCCCTTTGTTTCCTTTTCTTTAAAAAATACAAAGAAAATAATCCTAATTCGCTAAATTAAAATTAATTTGATATCAACTACTGCAGCAGGGTTTGGTTATCATTGAGCATATATGCTTTCTCCAAGAGCTATCAGGAACAGAATTCTAACAACGTTTACATTTCTTAAAGTGAATTTATTTTTAAGCACAAAGGGACTCCTTTTAAAAGTTGTGTGTAATACAATATATAT